>JAHZMT010001435.1:0-81929 GCA_027743785.1 Sinhomidia bicolor
ACCAACCGCATAACCATAAACCGCTCATTCTAAATAACCTTATCATCCAGCGTCAAAAAACATCAACATTCATGCATCATTCTCATCATTCGGCAGTGACCACACACATACGTACGCAAGCATTTACACAGTTACCCCCAAACCTCTTGCGCATCAATTCATGATACGCATTATACTCTAAACCATCTCATCAGCAACTCCAGAGAGACAAAACGCTAAAATGCAACTTTATTATATGCATTCTTCCCCCAGGATCGTATATACCCATCCATAAAAATCATCATCATCATCATCAACAACAACATCACGACGACGAACACTGCCGTGCTTCCTGACGAGCACGAAACACAGAGTGCACCAACAACAGACTCACGACGATATACATACAACACGAACCCCCAACAAACACGCATACCTGTACAAGAAACGAGCACCCCATCATCATCATCCAGCAGCAGCATAGCAGAATCTCATCCACACGAAGAAAAGCAAAAGTATTACGTAAAAAATCCAGTTTTTGTAGCGCATACGTACGTACGTACACAAGCCTCACATTCATCACGTATAAACATGGTGAACCCCAAAAAAATGTATAAAAATCCATTGCAAACAAAAAGATTATTTTAAAAGAATTATACGCTGCTGCTGCTGCTAATGTACAAAAGCAGGAAAAACGCTCATCCCTGTACCTCCTCCACCACAACTCTTTTACCACCTCACTATATGCTCATCATGGAATTCTGTGCAACAAAAAAGTCAGAGTCTGAGACTGAGATCAAATCATAATCAGCATGAAGCATTGCACGACGTACTCGCATCCTATTGTTACGTGAAAAAAATGAACTCTACACAACAATAACCTGAGATTTTGTGTAATAGCACGATATCGAGAAAATTGAGAGAGTATCCTTCCTCCCACCACCACCACACACACATAAACGCTATATGCATTTAACTTGAGTTTTGTTACACGAACCCCAACAAGCACGACAGCAGCAGCAGCAGCGACGACGACGACGAACGCTCTCGCATGTTACTCCACCACCATCATCATCAACAACATCACGGTTAATAGCATCGTTGAAAATGAGAAGAGAAAAAAATATTCAAACAATTCGCAAATCAGTGTGCGACGACGTTTCGATTATAACCGCATATATGCATACCCAGTCAGTATCTCTAACCGTTTTATTCGTACCACCCAATTTTGACTTTGACCTAAGAAAAGCTCGTGTGTGTGTGAGCGCATGCAAATTTCTCTCCTCGAAAATACATAAAAAGAAAATCGTTCGAGTATTAAGAAGGAGAGGTGGACACCCTTCCACAAAGTCCTACCAAAACGAGCATTCCGATAGGGTCCGACTCCACCGAAAAGTTGCGACCACACGTTTACCGCTGGTGCTGCGGAAGCAAAGTTTTTCAAGTAACCTTAACTCACAGCCAGATTTAGTCTGTGATTGTGTGCTCCGACTACCACTACTGCTCTCTCTTTCTCTGAGCAAGTTTACAAAATTGGAAACATTAGTATATAAACATAATAAAAAAAGCATACATTTGCACCTATACGGTTGCAAGTTCAACAAACCCGATCGCACACACAAGATTTAAGATTAATTCAAATTATATTCCAGGAGGAAGTGTGTGTATCAAGATTAAAAATATTTCGAAATATCAACGAGACGGTTTGACAAACAAATGACTGCAAACTTATAGAAAATTCTCACTTCACCCCGTGCAACTTTGGCTGAGCCAACCCACCCAATTAAAACCCCCCAAAAAAGTGCATTACAACAATCGAACGAGTAAACAATACAGACTAAATCCCCTGAGGGCTGCTGCATATTATTATATTACGATACAACTCTGCAGCAACCCAACATTCTACCTAGCGAAATCAGTTCAATCTCGTATGCTTCGTTTCGTTAACCTAACCAACCAAACCAACCTCTCTCTCTCTCTCTTGTGTATTCACGACCAGCAGCGATATGGATGATATTAAACGCTGCTGCATAAGCAGCAGCGCTACAAGCAATGCTTATATGCAAAATATTATAAACGATATGTCAGATATTTAATTCTCACCTAATTACTGAGCATGTGGTGGTGGTAAACCAAAAAAATCATCATTTTAATCTCGATAACCATTCAATGACCTCACAAAACAGGCAATATAGCTTCCTAATAAAATAGCGCACACATCGCATCCACGCACGTTTGTTGGATTAACGCAAGCATAAACAGAAGAATTAAACGTACAACGCGTGGTTGTGTGTTTTAAGCACAAATTGGCAGGTAGTACGTTAATTTCCTGTTCTGAATGTCAAAGGTTTCAATTTAAATTCCATATAAACATGCACGATAGAATAACAAGACGAATTTTGAAGAAAAAAACGAGCAAAAAATAAACCAAGATAAAAAGCACAGTTCTAAAAATACGATACCCACTAATACTCGGGTTTGCCCGAACACAATCGGAAACCCTAAAAAAATAGCGAGCGGGCACGACGTATCACAATCAAGGAAAAAGTACTAGCCCTCTTATTATCTCACCACCCGCCCGTTTCATACTTGCTTCCGAACAGTATGACAAGCTGAGCCACATACTATTCGAGTATTATTATTATTATTCCCTACCACCAACCACAAAAATATATATCATCGAGAGAAAAAAAACTCTTGAAACTCTACTCTCGTCGATAACCCCCGACTACCTCCCCGAGCAGTCGTTACTCACGCGTTTGCGTACTAGAAGAATTTTCCCAACAAATTAGTTTTTCAAAAAAAAAACGAAACAACGTGAAGAGCTGTACAGCACACGAAAATAAACCTAAATTCGGATGAACTGAGAGATATATTACGTGGAATAGTATTGCAAATTGACTCTATCCGGAGAAACCTAGAATAATTTGTGTGTACAATTGACAATAACCCGCCAAGCTAACTGGAAATAAAGAGGTCTGAAGAAATTGAATTTAAAATGAAAAAGATGACGAGATACGTACTTAAAACTTGATATTTTGACAAGCTACTTACATTATTACAGTGATGTTGGTTCGCTGAATATAATGCCCCATGATTAAATGATTCCTTAGTTCTTTTCTAAAAAAAATGCACTTTCCACTCTTTACTTACGGATCCAAAGAGAAGACAACCCTGCGTACAACAAACAATAAGAAACCCAATTTTGAAACTACATTTACTTCACCCTTGTCGTCACAGTCTAAATTTTGTTGTAAATAAACTAGCCAACTTTCTACCTCGCTCGCACGATAATTATTATAAAATTACAAAACCCAGCAGCAGATAATCAAACTTACATATTGACGAATATGACGAAAAGCGATGATAATGTCGATAAAAGAAGTGGTATTCATTCTGCACAGCAGACTGACACTCGAGTGGCAGTAAAATAAAACCGAAATTGAAAAGTTGGAGGAATAAACGTCGTCGTGTGAAATCAAGATTTCCCGAAAGTAAACCAATCAATCTTTTCCACTTCCTCTCTACCACCACCACACGACCAAAAAACTGAGTATTTAAATTTCGTGTCTAACAATCCAGCAAACTCGCTTGTTCAATGGTTGCAGCTCACTGAATAATTAGCATTGCGGAGGGCCGAAGCTATTAATAGCAAGAGTTGTTGTTGTGTATGTACACTACACATATTATTTTCCATTTTTGTTATTTTCCCATCATCAACACAAATCGCCCATGTGACATTTTTAAGCTGACGGACCTTTCACTCTCTGCCTCCGCCGCACCACAACAACAACTAATCATCTGTTAACTAAATTCTTCTTCATCTTTGCGCTGACTGACGTGTTCTTCTCATATTTAACTGCGACCGTGCCCGCTGTTGACAGTTGCGATACTCGGAAATTTGCTCTAGTTAATTTTTTTAAGAGTACTCGTCAAGTTTGGCATGTTTTTCTAATGTGCAGCAGCCAATAAAATAAAGTTGTACGATTCAACTTGAGGAGGAAGTGAGCGACGATATTTATGCGAGTCTGCAAGTTTGTTGTTGGAATTGAATTAATTGAAAACAAGACAATCACCGCGAGTGTGTACAACCCGGATAAACCTAACCTAACCCCAGTAGCAGCTACCAACTAAAACACAGTTTAGTTTAATTGTATGAACAATTTTGAGCAATCGTGACACTTACCTGGTCAGGCAGGGGTAAACCACGCCACCGCCAAGCACCCACAACACCCACGACGACGACGACGACGGCGGCGATTGACAGCAATCTTGCACGACTATCTGCGTTCACTGATTAAATCCAGGTATTGTTGAACACCACTGGCGCACAGGTTAATTTTGAAAACGGGAATATTGACGCGACTGCTCCTTTTCAAAGAATTTTGTTTGTACAAATTCGCACGTAAAAACGTTACAACAGCACACGAACCGACAATTTTGAACGGCAGGCACAATCTCGGGGAGAGCCCAAGTTTAAAAAATTTAATTAAAACAATTTTTCAGCGAAACTATCGTAAAACCCCCGTGTAATTTTATTTGAAAATATATGTTGGTTCTAATAACCCTCCAAAGATAAATGTGTGTGTGTGTGTGTACAACGTATAAAAATGCTGAAAGAAGATTCTCAAGCAGAAAAAAAATGAATTGTGTAGCAGGGAACAGAGCGATATATTATTATAATGGAGAGCAGCGTTTATTCATCCAATAATATTAGGTATATTATGTGAGTATAATAGAAAGAGAGCCCCTCTCACTTACTCACACAGTACTACCACTGCTGCTACTCTCTTATATGGAGTAGTTTTTTTTACAATCTTCAAAGCATTATAGGGTTTAAAAATCGAAAAGATGTCTGCCAAGCCTGAAGCCAGAGGTCCAAAAGCGAGAGAGAGACACAGAGAGAGCCACAACCGCACTTTCTTTTCAACATTGAGTGTAGCTCCCAGAATACTATAAAAAATATATATATATATTGTAACACGCAGTATTGTAAAAAGTATACTTATCAACACTTTTTTTTTATTTTTTTATTCTCATGATTCTTCATACTACCAAGGATCGTTCATGCTTCCTCGTATGGGGCTGCGCTTCCTAACGTTACACCACTCAACCCCTCGTGCCAAAATAACGTTCAAGCGCATCGCATGAACACATCCTCTCGCAACACTACATACACCACCACCACCACCACCAGAGAGTCTACTTCCTCGTACGGGGGCTTTTTTTGGGGGGTCTCTGTGTACGTTTGATAAATGCCACCTCTATATCTAGCAATTTTAATCGACTTTGCAACCCTCTCTTTCGCTGCTGCTGCTTCTGCCTGGATTTTATAACGTGTATGTACATTCTTCTCGTTACACCGCCCCCGTCACGGTCAGAAAAAAGACTAACTTTGTGAAAAAAAAGAGCTTAACAACAAGCTTGAGCTGTACGATATATCGGGGATCGTACGTATATGTACAAAAAAAGTACTTTTTTATACATCGAGATTAGTCGTGTAGACCCGAATACATACTACTATATACACATTTTTTAACTCGAAATTGATAGGTAGAGTAAACTATATTGATTATAAACAACTAACAACTAATGTCCAGCAGGAATATTTTCATGTAAAAAAAGAGCTTTAAAAGTTGTGGCGAAAATTTAACTCGTCTCGTCACATGCATGTATGATGATGATTTGATGATGGGTTTAGGTAGCAGGAGAAACGCGATACTCGTTCCATACATTCTATTGATTAGCAAACAAAACTACTTTTTTTATTAGCAAAAAAATATTACTCCACCACTGTATACTCATCTGCTGCTGTCTTTTTTACAAGTATAACGCTGCTGCTGCTACTCTGGTATACCTGTCCAAGTGGTGAACAAGCAATTGCTTTTAATTACGGTACAATTTTTTTACATACACGAGTATTTAGAGCGCATATGAAATCCAATTGACAGGTTTAACATGTCATAATATATATTTTCTCCTCTCCAGCAGCAAGTTTAGCGCAAAAACTAGTCATATATTATCATGGAAGTGCAGGAGGATGTAGTTGACACGTTTCTCCGGTACGGACTGTTTGTCGGAGCAATCTTCCAACTGATTTGTATTGGGGCGGTTATCGTTATGCCTGATAACAAGTCAGAGTGCTGTCATGTAAGCGTGTTTTATAAACCCATGTCACGTTTTTTTTACACGAGTGCACAGTGTTTTAAATAACCGGTCGTATTATTTACACACAGGACTCTGACTGCAGTGAAGACGAGCGGTCGATATCAGACCAGGGGAGTCCCCACATTTCCCCTCATCATAAGCACCACAGGCAGAAACGGGACAAGAAGAAGCGCCGTTGAAGCGTCAGATCTCATCCTTGTCAGTTTGTAAATTGTAAAAAGTTTTCGGATGCATTTTTTTGTACATTTTTTGTAAAAAAAATAATAAAGAACACTTCCACCGACTCGCTTTTTTTCATCCAACCATACAGTGTTTTTTTTTTATTTTACTACGTATCTTTAACAAAATCATAAAACTGGAATATTTAAACATTACAGCAGCATCAGCAGTAGTAGTAGTAGTAGCATCTTCTTTAATCACTTTTTTTTACTACGTAGGAAGGATCCAGGATGAAAATTGACACTTAATTTGTGAATCTGCTGTGTGTGTAAATGTGAATTATTACTCTCATTGATCAAGCTATGTAAACTAACAGCAAGAGATTTTTCAATATTTTTTCCATTTTATAATAATTAATAATTGTTCTCAATCCAACAACAATTACATTTAAACTTACGAAAAAGAGTTAAGTGGCTATATAATAAGAGAAAAAAGTCAAAACGTTTTTATATCCAATGACCATCCACTCGTTAAAATTCCAACACGAAAAAATGCTTATATTTTGTATTTACTCCAACCACCGACCTTTGTTACAAGTCGGCGTCTCTTTCTACTCTACGAAATTGTTCAAAAATTGGATAATATTCATAAAATGTTTTTTCCTTGAATTTACAAAGTCTCATCTACAAAGTGACATCTACGATAATTAATAATTGTTTTGTTACTCTAAAGTGCTAGGAACAACGATCTAACCATTTCTTTTACTAATCATAAAATTCAAACACTTACGTTTGAGTATATAGGTTTACATATCTTAACGAAATTACGCAATTAATCAACTTTACTTTTTTAAAACTTTTTTCTTTTCCACTAATAAAACAGCGAGAAAAATTATCAAGCGCTGCTGATGTTGTGTGAAAGGTTGTGTGTGCACAACAATTAATTCACGACAAAGATTTAAAAGTTTTACAACAATTATATAGTTAACGTCCATGCATACGTCTTAAAATTGTGTGATGATAAGTTTTATATATTTTCAAAAAACAGCAAAAACAAAAGAAAAAAGTTTCCTCAACAAACTACATATTATACACACACGTTCAAACTACTACGACGGTGTAAGAAAACATTATCACGAAAAAGTGCATTTTTTATAATCGTGTAAGTGAAAACTACAGAGTTTTCTCTCTTCAGAGTTCTTTTTTATACTCATTATTACAGTTAGATTAATATTAAGCGGTAACTGGACACATTTTTATTACGGGGATTTACATACTTTTTTTATTTTTCTCTCTTGCGAGCAAAGAAGCAGCAGCATCAGAGCACAAGTATTTTTTTACGTACGCTTCAACGTTCAAGAAAACGGAATTAAATTTTCTACTCTTTTGTAGAGGGATGGTCACACGCTTTTGTAAAACATTTTGTAGTTTGTATATATTCGTTTGTAGGAGCAAATCAATTTGTTATGCTCGCTAGAAAACTCTTTTTTTTGTTCTGCAATAACAGCAGCAATAACAGTTTACTTTTACAACACTGGTTTCTGTATTTTATATCATGTCAAAAATTATAGGGAGCATTTGTTGCCTTCTTCTTCTCCAACAATATTTTTCACTTTTTTTGGGAAATTAAATTTTTTTCTGTATATATATAGCATGTGAAAAAACAGCAGGATTTATATACTTTGCAAATTACGATATTATTTTTTTGTTCTCTGGTCTTTAGAAACATGCTTGTAGGATTGGATGGTTGTTACATTTTTATAAATTTCTTATATCGTGATATAGCTTCTCTTTTAAAAATACCACAAAGTAGTTAGTCAAATATTCTCTTACGACGATATACCAAAAAACTGGCCAAAATATTCTCTTTTTTTAAATCCGAGTAGTGTGTAGAAATATATTTAGCCTTCGACTTCCACTTGAGCCTCATCTGTGCGGGGGAGAGAGAGTTTGTTTCTGTTAAGTCAATCACGCTTTTAAAATTGTTTCACTTCCGTATATACTCACTTGCTACTACACCGTCCACCAGACTAGAATCGTTCGCGTCACCATTTTCTACTGACGGGGTTCCAGCATTCCCACCTGATGGTCCCGCAGCCATTCTAAAAAAACGCACACATGCATCAATAAACCTGGTAAAATACGAGTAGAATGGCTCAATATCCCAAACTGCTACCTATTTGAAGAGGCCTCCCCATCCTCCTTAAACGTAACACCTTTCGACTTGCCAGACGAGCTACTCTGTCCATTCGCAGTGGAAACTGTCCCATTAGCTGTCTTTGAACTATTGTCTCCTGGTTTGCTCTTTATAATTGATTTCTTTTCGCCAAAAACAAACCATGTATGCATCAGCATTTCATTCAAATTGGGCTGTTTGTTACAAATTGTTACAAATTTATTGCAATTTACCTGATTCTTTCCTGGATTCTTCTTTTGCCACTGTCCTCCTCCACCGCCGCCGCCGCCGCCACTCTGGCCCCCAGACCTGTTTGGCACTTTGTTTGTCCCTGAGATTCGCATCTGATCAAACAAAGACACCTAGGAAAAAACGGAAGGCTCTTAATGTTTAGCAAATATAAAATTTTTAAAAAACTTGAGCAAAGCATCAGTCCCTGCTTACCTGTATGTTGTGGTTGGGAAACCCTGCGGGTGTCATTGGCAAGCGAACATTTCTCCCCCCGGTGGCAGCCAGCGTGTTTGTGAGATTTCCATTTGGCCCGTAATTAGCCCCCCAGGACCCAACAATCATCCCGGCGACCTCAAGGTGTCCTCCTCTTCTCTGTCGATTTGGAAGATCTGGAATCAATGGCACTGTTCCCGCACCCCTACTCTGTAATCCCAGTAAGCCTCCAGCAGCAGCTGCCGGATAGCCGGCATTCCCGTACAGTCCAGCAAATGCATTGTTTGCGTTGGCAGTGGTGAGTCCGAAGGGGTTCCCTCCGGCCAGCGTTGTATTAGCACCAAGTAGCCTGTTCCTGTTACCCCCGGTGGTCGCCGCAGCAGCAGCAGCCAACTGTGTCAACGGAGCCACCGACCTTGCCTGATTTGCGGCGGCGGCTGCGGCAGCGTACTGAGAGGGGACATAGCTGAGACCGGCCGGAGGGGCGATCATCTGGTTCATAAGCGGGGCTGTAAAAACCACTAAATTCAGTAATGTGAGTACTAAAGGAAAATTACACGCTCAAGAGACAACTTACCATTGTTGGCGAAGAGAAAGGGCGCAGGTATCTGTGGCGGCACAAACTGCACTTTAATCCCATCGAGAATCGCCATCCTCAACTGATCAATGTTAAACACGAGATCCATTTTGAAGCCGCAAATTTCGGCTAGAGTCTTGCCAAGGGCTTGTTGCTCCAGTATGTAGTTAAACACTTTCCCGTTGAAGAACAACCACGGACAGAAAAGCATGTATGGAATTGGGGCACCACACGCATCATTAGCCAACAGGGCCATCTCACAGCCCTCCATAAACAGATGGGACAGGTGGATCCCACGCATTGTCAAATTTGAAACCTGCAAACATGGTAATTTTGTATTATATGCGCGTAAACTGGAAAGTTTTGCAAAATGTTAGAGAACCCACCTCAATATCTTGAGCGATCGTGGGATCCGTCATGTCCTGTATAAAAGCTTGCGCAATGAACGCTTCAAGCTCACATTTCCGCACCACCTTCTTCTCCGTACCGAGAATATACCTAATAATAAAGTCAAAGTTGATCATTAAATAAACAAAACATGCAATAAACGCTCGAAAAATACTCCCTTCCAGGCAAGTTACCTCAAAACACAGGTCAACACGAGCATCTGTTGTGGTACACAGGTAGAGTCGAGAATAATGGCCTTGTCCGACTTCATAATAGTAAGAAAAGCTCTGATTCGCTTTCGCTTGCATTCCTCTTGATCCCTGCACCAATGCATACAGTACAGTTACAGTAACCGCCGTACTAATACTATTAGTCTAATGGGTTCAGTGATTTCCAAAACAATAAAGCTTACCCTAGCCAAAGTCGCTCGACCGTGGGAACTCCCCACCCAATCTCAACTGCATTGACAAACTGCGTCTTGTTATTCTTGAGGAGAGGACAAAACGTCGTCTCCTTCACCTGTATCGTCGGTACCTTTTCGTTTCGCTGCTTCGCGAGGAACTGAAGATGGTGAAGATTGAACAGGATGGCGTAGACTCGTTGTCGCAGTGGACGGAACAAATCATGCGCCTTGGGCAGTTCACTGTTTTTCACATCTTCAATCAACGCTGGCAACTTTATCTCCTTCTGCTCTCGGGAATACGGAAAACGGAATTTTGGTGTTTTCAGCATTTATTTATTTCAACTACATTTACACAATTTTCAGAACAAGCACATTGTCCAACTCACGTTCTTTAGGATCTGGCAAATGTACGGCGACATGAGACCGCTTTTGTGACGACTAATGGCAACATTCTCGATTTCCGGGTTGATACGGTACAGCAGCTTATCCAGTGTGGATGTGCCGCGTGCAGAGGAGCTTGCTGGGGGTGAAGCTTCAGCGCTGCTTCCATTGTTACCCTCCCCGTTCCCGTTGACTGTCCCGGCTCCGTTCTCCGCGTCCCCACTGCCATCGGCAAACACCTTGGATGCGTCTCCCTACAACGTAAAAAATGAATGAATGAAAGCCTCCCAACAGCAGCGAGACAACACATTTCTCAAAGAACGAAAACTTACCTCAAGTTTCTGAGTATCAGAGGGCAAAGCAGCCCCATCAGCAGCAATCGCAACTGGTTTCTTTTCCTTCTCCTTTGTATCCTTTTTGGAATTTTTCTTCTTGTCCTTGGACCTCTGAGTTCCGTTACCTTTTGTGTTATTAACATCGAGATAATACCGGAGGCATTTGACGACTTTCTCGGAGAGCACCCTGAGTTTCTCCTTGTCCTCCTCTGACTCGACCTTCGAGCTGGCAATGACCTCGCCAACCTTCTCCGGCTCAACGACCTCCAACATCCGTGTGAACTGAGCTATTTTCTCTATCACAGATGCTTTTGTAGATGTGTCCACTTGGATCGAGGAAAAGAAATCTTTGAGATCGGATTCAGATAGCAGGTGATTGCCCAGAAGCGCCGCAAATATGAAAAACCTTTCCTTTGGCAAGTCCAGCGTCTCAAACACCTTTTTCAGCTTCACTTCCACAGTCTCCAGAGATCCCTGCAAACAGAACAGTCAAGGGCAACTGTGATTAAACCGCACATACAACCGCACTACCGGACATTTTCAAACGCCACTTACTTTAAACGTCAGCTTCAACTTTTGAGCGGAAAAGTAGCGTTGGATGTCAAAGACAAGGTACTCTGGGTCATCCGCAATTATCCCATGAAAGTTGTTCCTCTGACAGAACCTGACAACGTCCTTGTGGTGATCCTCAACCGTGCACATCTACAAGTAAAATTTTTAAACTATACAATCAATATAACAATTTCTCGGCGCCTATAACAAGTTCTCGGCGCCTATAACAATTTCTCGGCGCCTACCATTTTCATGTGCAGCGTTCTGAATGCAAGCCGTATAGATGACCGGAGAAACGCTGGAGGAACCCACCAAATCCTAATAAAAATGAAAAGAAAACTATAACGGTCACAAAAAGTACATGATAAACGACTGAAAAACTTGACCAACTTTGGCGGCGGTTTCTTCTTCAGTGTGACATGTTTCTGAATCTCCTCGAGGAACCGGTAAGTCTCCTCCTGTTTCTTTTTCCACTCAGTTTCGAGTCTCTCAGGTTCCAAGCATCCATTAAAGAAAATTACGAGATCCAAATTGGACCCCTGAACAACAGTGGAAAGATTCCTGAGGAACTGTTCCATCTTGTTCCACTGTCCACCGCATACCCAGTCTGCACAAAAATGTCATTTGGCGTTTTCTTTTTGTTTTCACACAGACACGGCGCTTGAAATAAAAAAAGTATATAAAGAAATACCTGGGTAGTATCCTCCATATAGCCGGTCCAAGCAGCACTCCCCATCGACAACGAGTTTGAGAGGACCTTCACTCTTCTTCACCCGACCTTGTGCCAATTTCAACAGGTCAACTTGCTCCACTGCGTTAGGTATATTTTGTGTTATATGGGACTGCAGGGAAATAACAAGCACCGCACGAATTAAAGCGCATCCAAAACCTCTTTTTGTAAACTGGTTAACCGCTACGCAAACAAACTTACTTGCAAATCGCTAAGTCCCATGGTGTAAGATGTACTCAAAAAACCCGATATACTGATAAAAATGGTATGACTTGATCACAATAATAAACCAGTCTATAATTCTCCCTGAAAAATCCGTACTAGATTAATCTTAGCCTATATTGTTCTGCACCAAAGTTGCACTTGAGGGTCCGGACACGAGTCCTGCTGGCAAATTGGAAGTTGTATCAAATTCAAAGCGTTCATCAAAATAAATTTTTTAGCTTTTTGAGAAATTGAAAAAACTGACCTTTTTTAATACGATCGTGTTTCCTTAAACTCTAAAAATATAGACTCAGCCTCATAATAAGCATGTATCTTAATCAGTCATTGTCACAACCTCTCTCAGACAAAATATTACTCATGTCAGCAAAATAAATTCACAAACCGGTGGCAAGTTTGTCCCCTGAAATCCCAAACACCGAAAAATTTACAAAACTGCGCATTACCAATAAAAAAATACTCAATAAGTAAAAATTCTCACCAAAATACACTTGAAAAATTTTCCCGAGAGATGACCACTGTCAAGTATCAATCGAAAAACACACACAGCTACCTCCTCCTCAACAACAAGCACAATTAACCTGAATCTCGAACATGTTCAAAAGTCCCAAAAAGAGAGAGAAAAAAGCAAACCCTGCGTGTATCACAAACTGCTCATCCCTCTCCACAACATTCTCTCAAGAACAACAAACCAACTCCAGAAAAAAAATGTACACCACCAAAACCGAGTGGAAAAGAAGCCTAATTAAAACCCGTAATAAACACCTGCAGCAACAACACCAACAAATTTCACCAAATCCAATTCTAGTAAAGTTTCTTTTTTTTTGTCTTATCTGCTCCTCCGCATGCACCCGGTACTTGTAGCAGTAGCAAAACAACTTGTCCTCATCAAAAACACGTCTACAAAAAAAAGTTTCACACAGACACACACGTTCTCCTTTCTGTCGAGTAGTGATGATGACTGCACCACCTCCAAAATAAGACCTCTCTCTTGGTCCACAAAAAAAAGACAAAATTAAAAAAAAGTGTCAACCTAACTAACTGCAGAGGTGATACGAGCAAGAAGCAACAACAATAGAAAAAAACGAAGCAAAGTTTTCAACAGTTTAATGACGAGAGAGGTAACCCTTTGGTACTAATAAAAAAAGAAGAAGCTACAGAGCGAGAGAGAAATATATAACGCTCTTCTTATCCCACGCTTTTAAACACTACTCACTCTCCTCAACTCATTCATTTAAAACATTTTTTTTCAGAGTAATTCCTCAACAGCAGCAGGAGCAGCAGATGCAAATCTCTGCGATGATGCGATCATCATCATCATAATAATAGTAGTGTACGTAGTAGTTGGTTGAGAGAGAGAGAAAAAAAAGAAAAATAATATAAATACTGAAAGAGCAGAAGAGCAGCAGCAGAACAAATATTACATCTCATTTCCCTTCGGCTGGCAAGTAATTTGATTCAGAGAAGACGATACGTCCGTGTTTTTACTACTTACTTCCTAGGTTCTTCTACAAACTACTCATCCTCTCTCAAAAATAAAATCATCATCGTTCACCAGCTACATACTACGACTACTGCTAGCTTGTTGTGTGGTAGAGAGAGAGAGAGCTCTCTAGACATTTTACTGTTATTAAGTAGCGCTGGTGGTGGCATACTGGAACTACACGACTCTTGTTTCGTACGTGCTGTTGGTCTGTTCAGCCACGCTACTCTGGTACTTGGTACTCGGTACATCGGTGTATGGCCAAGCCATAGAGCCTTATGACTTGATTTGATGAGAGTTTCAAAAAAACTTTACATTAATGATTACTTGATTGTGCCTGTAATTTGCATTTAGAGACATGCAGTTATTTTTTGAATTCAAAAATCAAAGCAATAACATTAACCTTTCCCATTGCGTTAGCGCTTCCGTTGAGTAAAGACATGTATCACGTTGCTGTGCGCGTACTCTATCAATCCAAAGAGAGTTTCCGTTCACAAAGAGTAGATGTAGCGACTACTAACAAGAGCAGCAGCATAAACCCAAACAATTCAGAGAGAGAGTGAGAGTCGAGGTCCAAAACTTGTAACAAACGAAAAGGCTTAAAAAATTAAAGCTCATCATAAAAGTTTACTCTCTCTCTCTCGGTGGTAGGTCGATCGGCCGTCGGACACAACAACAGAATCTACAACAAATTCTAAAGACATGCATATTACACAACAAAAAACGAATGTGTGGCAGCGTGCGTGGTGGTTGGTTGTTGGTGTTAAATTTGCGGCCCACAACTTGTGGGTGCTGCTGCTGATGACGTTAATGTGTGCATAGCTTCCATTTTTGTCCTCTGATATGGAAATGCGTAAATTATAGTAAATATGCGCCGTTCACCATGCTAAATCATCATGTTTGCTGGTCACTCTTAATTAACATGCTCTAGAGAGAGAGAGAGAGAGAGAGAGATTTTATTATCTTTTAACGTAAAGTACGCATGTGCAGGGAGAGAGAGCTTTCATTCATTTTTCTTGATATGGATGGAGAGTTAAAAATTAAAATGATGAAATGTTCTCATCCCGGGAGTACTCCCCACTCCCCCACCACACACAGGGAGAGAGAGAAAGGTACTCGAAATAAAAGAAGAGATGGTACACATATAAATAATAATAATATCGACCCAATAATATGCTGCTACAAAGTTCCAACACGCTACCTACGTATTAATGCAATTCCCAGCAACACCACGAAGAGAGAAAGCACACGGAAAAATGCAGATTACTAGCAGTGAACACTCTACCTACCTCCAAGAGTCATTCTTCCTGGATCACCACCACCACCATCTATCCCTCAACCTAATAATAACGATGTAACCCAGCAGATTAGAGAGAGAGTATAGAAAAAGAGAAATTCAATCGACGACTGAGACTACTACCCTTTTTATATTCATACCTCACAACACCATATAAAACTCCTCCACCACCGTCAAGTACGTAATAATAATACTTTCTCTGTGCATAAAAACTTTCCCCAAAAATCCACTATACTTTCATTCTGCTCCTCCTCCTCCTCCTCCACCACCACCACCACCGCTACCATTCAAGAAAAAAAGCTACACTCTTATGCAAAGCTCACCAGTAGTATCGTTAATACGAGCAGGATATAGTAGGAAAAAACCTGTCAATAATAAAAGCATCTACGAACCACCACCACCACAAAAGAAAAAAAGCAGTTTAATCGCTATACTATCGAAGAAGAATAAAGTTATACGGAAAAAAAGAGAAAATTTGTGTGAAAACTATATATGGTGCGATGCCGTGATACGTTTGATTCTTATTTTGACCTATTAACCAACAACAAGGTGGAATATTCCTTCTCTCTCTCTCTATTCAGTAACACGAGAAGAAGAAGAAGAAGAGTGTGATCAGTTTTACAGTGAAAGTTGTTGGGCACACACAAGCACACACGATTTATAATGTGCAAACATTCGTATTAATTTTCCAAGATAACGACATAATCAAAAGTGTTTAATATAGAGCTTCCTTGTTGAAATATATATACGTATAGACTATTAGTTCACGCAGTACCTTGTTCAAAAACATGCAAAACCTGAAGTTATACATATATTCGTTGTTGTGCGTGGCGGTGGAGGGGTAAACTACAGCAGGAAACTTTTCATTTCTCGGGGTCACTTTTTTTGTTAACGCAGGTAAGGTTCAAAAGATTTCATTTTTTTGTGTGATTTCTCAGGCAGACTTGATGCAAAACTTGATCAGGGAAATCTCTCTCTCTCTCTGGAAAGTATTATAGCATGAGAAAAAATAAAGAAAAAGTGGTTATTAGCAGAAGGAAAAAAAGAAAGAAGAAATGTACACGATCGATTGAGAAAGTCCTTGGCCAAGTACCATTTCTGCTCCTTCTTTTCTCTCTCTCTCTCTCTCTTTCTTTTGGCCTTTTACCATTATTTTCTCCCACCATCAACCAACCAACTAAACTCATCACAGTGCTTTTTTTTAAAAAAAAAAGAAGAGAGAGAGAGAGTTGCTGCTGCTGCATCAACCTATTCTATCCCGCTAAACGATGTAGTGGTAGAGTATGCATCAAGAAGAGCAACATACCGCCTTGTTTGATGAACTTGAAAGGATTTTTTAATTTGATTTTCGTCGGGGGCGACAGCTCGGTAAACTTGTTATGCAATGCGATCGAGCAAAAAAAATTGAATTGAAGACGTACGCGTTTTTAAACTAATTATTGCGGTTTTACCAGGAAATTGGTATTACTGCGTTTTCTACTGTGTCAAATGTGACTGGAGTACACGGTCGCTGTTTCAATCAATATTTTTATGCTGGGCTATTAAGGATTCTGGCTTTCACCGCAAAAACCACATTTATTCGCACTGCATAGAGTGCAATCGTAAAAATACAATTATTTTTTTCTCTTTCCTGTTAGAAGGCTAATGACGCGTTGTGGCGGCGAGAGTATTAAAATGGAATATTATTTTGCTTATTAATTTATGTATTGGATTATACGGCGAAACTGCTGCTGTTATTTACTTAAAAAGATGCAAGATATGTAGAAAGTCATTGGGAAATATAATCAATATTGGGCTTGATCCCAGAGCAGTCACGAACATTCACACGAAATACAGTTTATTTGTCTCTTTCTCTCTCTCTGCGTCATTTGTACATTTCACCATACACGCAGGTTACTTGAGTGCTACTGAAAAAAAAACTATCTCTTTTTCATTTCATTTTTCATGGGCTTTTTTCCCGTTTCACTGTTAAACTGAAATACAATTTGGCATACACGCAATATAATATTTTTAAAGCACTCTAATCCAACGTTGTATGAATCCACCTTGTTCATTTTTATTATTGCAGACGACTCCATTTTTTTACCCAACGCGCCAACCAACGCGAGAACCTCGACATATTCATCATAATCATCATACACTACTACTCCAAAGAAAAAACAAATGTGATCTACCAAAACAGAAAAAATTCCATATCAAAAGATACACAACGAATATATAGTGTTCCACAAAAAGAATTAAATTTACACAGCGAATAAAAGATTTTATCCTTTTAAAAATAAAACTTTACAAAATCATCATCAGCTCTCTCCACCAGAAAAGCTGCATAATTTAGTATTTACTACAAAGGAGCAGCAGCAAGCAGCAAAGCAACGCATATCCAAAAACCAAACCAAAAAAAAAAGAAACTTTCTCGTTACATCATCAAAGCATAAAATAAGATCCTTCTCTATCCCCCAAGCAAACAAACAGGGAAAAGCGAGTATAGAAAAAAAAGAAGAAGATCAGAAGAAGAAACCGAGCGATCCAACACCGAGATCCAGTCACTCCGCAAGTGGTTGTGATCAGAGAAGGAACGAACGCTAGTGCGCGCTTCAAATTATATTTTTTCTCTTTCGTGAATCCAGTAGTCTTTCTCCAGTCCACTACTACTACCGTTCGTACACCGAGCCGAGTTCAGAATGACTTCAAGGAAGAACAGGGATTAAAAGTGGTGTGCGGCGGTGGTGTGGTGGTGTTAATATTGGTGCTATTGAAAAGGATGTGCAAAACATGACAAAACGTGTGAATTAAGGGCTCACGTGAAGCTGAACACAAAATGACAGTGAACTGTTCAGGTAGCTAAAGCTAAGAGAAATTTTTTTAAAGAGAGAAATTAGTGTCTAAATTTAACCAGACGAGATATACCATGCCAGAGCAGAGTAATGACTACCGCGTTGTGGTGTTTGGAGCTGGAGGTGTCGGCAAAAGCAGCCTTGTGCTCAGGTTCGTTAAAGGCACGTTCAGAGAGGCTTACATTCCCACCATCGAGGATACGTATCGGCAGGTAAATAAAACTTTTTTTTACCATTTCTGCTTTTTGCATGCATTTTATTATTCATACATACTGTGGAAAGTTGCAGCAGCAGCCATTAAATCAGTCAAAAGCTATTTACATAAAATATGAGCATTAGCAAAACTCCCCGTTTCAAAATTTTTATCTCCAAATAGAAAAAAAAAGTTTCTCTTCCATATAAATTCAAAGAAAAACACACACATTCATTAACTACACTCTACTAACAAATTCACAAAACAAAATCCAAAAAAAGCACACACACAACAACTTACTATAATTACGAGTAACGAAGCAAGCATCCTTCAACAGCTCTCCCTGAAGAAAAATCCGATTACTATAAACACAGCCACCTTTTGAAGTAGTAAAGTGCACGGAAACTTTCTCTCTTCTTCCCACTTTTACTCATCATCATCATCATCATGATGATCAGTTCCCCGTAAGTGCAGACAAGCTACTTATGAAAGAAGAAAGCAGAAAAAAAAAGTTTACTCGCGTTCAGAGAAAATCGGCTTGTAGGAAAAAAAATGTATAAAAAGATTGTTGTTGTGAAGCATACTACACTTTGTACTCTTCCAAAAATCTTTCTTTTCCTCTTTAATTCAACGACAAGCCTCTTTACACGCGTACGAGGAAGAGGCTCCGTACACCCATAACGAGAATAAATTTTGTAACTAAAAGTAGGATTTTCCGTGAATCGGATTAAAGTAGCAGAGACCCGGGTACGCTTTCATCAGATGCATTTTCGACAACAAGCCTGAGTGTTTTTAAAAGATAAAAAAAAGTGGCAAACAAGTTACCTCCCACACGACTAAAACCCTACTAGAAACAAAGTAAAAGAATATCGCCTGTTCCGGAAGTAGCGCTGCTGCGGAGTAAAAGCCCCCCGAAAGAAAGCACATCTCACACACGTCAATCTAAATAATCTACTTAAATCGGTTTCCCGTGTTTCTGTTACGCTGCTGACTGACAGCCATTAAACTGGTGTGCTTAAAAAATTAACAGCTGCTGTCAACAAACCGTACATGGTACATTTTTATGCTCACCACCCGGGATGACGATCAAAGTAATTATTCCGTTGAATCTTGTTTCCCTACAGGTGATATCCTGCAACAAGAACGTGTGCACGCTCCAGATCACTGACACGACGGGATCTCACCAGTTTCCAGCTATGCAGCGGCTTTCAATCACCAAAGGTGAGAGAGACACTCGTGTGCGCAGTGCGCATACATATCTGATGATAAAAAGATGTGATTCACTCCGCCCATCTGATGATAAAAAGTAAAAAGTTACCCCAAAACCGAATTTGTTTTTCAAAAACCATGTTTGCAGGTCATGCCTTCATCCTCGTGTACTCTGTGACGTCAAGGCAGAGCCTGGAAGAACTGAAGCCAATGTGGGAGATGATCCGTTCCATCAAAGGTGATCTCACCGACATTCCTGTCATCCTCGTTGGGAATAAGTGCGACGAGACGGATAACCGTGAAGTCGTACAGGTACGCATTCAAGTTGCACTTATGTGTAGAATATTTAAATGTAGAGAGTAGAAAGCAGTAAATATTTATCGCACATCTATTCAAGATCAAAACGACATGGTTTATTAGCATTCCACGTTTAATAGTCGGAAAACGTGGAGGAGCGAGAAAAGCGGAAAAAAGTAAACGATACAGTTTCCTATTCCGTGTGACGACGACGACGCTCCATACTTTACGATTTTCTTTTCCTGGCATAATCATAAATCTCGCAAGATCTCAAAAGCCGATCATAAAAACCGCACATTAGCGCTCTTGATCTAATATTGTAATTTTACTACCCATCCAACACAATTTCCGGCATCTCTAATAATAATAATAATAAATCCCTACATGTTCACATAACATATAAACGTTCCCCCAAAGGGAAAGTTGCACGGATGAGTTCCATTTTCTCTGACTCTCTCTCTTTTGTACATCTTCTCCCCAATACATTATAAGTTCCACTACACCAGCAACTCTGAAAAAGGTGACCCTGAAAAAAAAGAACCCCGAATACTAGTATAGGGTGCTATATGTATATACTAAGCATATATATGTGGATCAAGTCCTTGCAGTATATAACGTTAATAACAGCAGCAGTGGAGGCACACAAAAAAACCGACCACATACCATCACGAGAACGTGCATGCAGTACGTGAAGGCCTTCACCGTCCCGTAAACACGATACACGCAATGCTTTCTCTGCCGCCTTTTACCCTTTTCCTTCCATCATAAACAAGCATACGTAGAAAACACACCAGAGAAGCACATATACAAACCAAAAAGAATATTTTTTCTCCTTCTCTGAAGAATACACATGTATAATACGTAATCCTGCTGGTGGTACTCCCATTTTTCACCGTATTCATTATAACGAAACATAATATTCCGGAATGTATAAACGCTCGTTTGTTTTAATGATGAGGTTTATACTAGTACGTTCAAAAAAACGAGGAGAAAATCAGATGCACATGATAGAGCAGGAGCAAAAATCATCATAATAATAATAATAGTCTATCGCCCACGTATTTATGTACGTATGATATGTTGCGCAACCTTATCTCAAACTCGTGTGTGATACGTTATATAAACCCGAGTACGAGTAAGCATGTATGCGTTGTGCTGGCTCAAACTTTTGCTGCTGCATTTTTCTCCAACTCTGACTTTTTGGCTTCATCTTCTCGATGATGTGTTAAATTGTGTTGGGCGTGGATGCGTGCATGGTGTGGGAGGAATAAGAAGTGTGTTTGATTTCGTCTCTCGATTCTGTATAAAAAAAACAAATTAGTCATGATTAAGTTACGTGAGCAATTTAGACGTGTTCCAACAATGACTCGACAAGTCACCCCAACAGTCACAGAGAGACAGAGCCAAGTAGCATAAAGATCCATCGTATATGATGATGATGAATGGGACATTTGAGTAGGTTCATCATCATCGTCGGGTAAAATAGAAGGAGAAACCTGACACTCCCAGTCAATAACAACAACCAAAAAACACCAAACAATATTGTACGCAAAAAAGAAAGAGACATGTATAAAGTTTTTCTCTCCTGTCACAAGCACGCTTTTCGAGAACTGGAAAAAAGTTTCCTTTCTCTTATTTTTCAATTTTTCTCTGCAATTTTCTTTCACAGTTGAAACAACAAATTTTTAGAACATACGTATACGCACACATGAGCTCGCTCGCGGTGACGTCAAATGTAGAAGCGGTTTTGCCGTATACAGCAGCAGCAGCAGCAGCATAATCATCAGCAGACAGAAAATCTTGCTTGTGTCGCTTGAAAAGTTGAGAGAAAAAAGGAGAAAGCTTGATGATAAAGAGGGAATTTGTGCATGCACATATTCAACACACGGCAGGAGAATATTTCTCAATTTCACTGAAGCGGTCGGTGAAACATGACATTGTTGCGTACAAATCATCATGTACAGATCACAAAAGACAGGATAACAATGTTACAATGATAATATTTCATGTTTACGCGTTCACCGCTGACCGTGAACTACTTTATTTATATAAAACGCAAATCAGTGCGAGAAAAAAATAGTATCTGTACGATTAATAGCAGCAGCAGCCGTAGCGCCAGAGAACGTACATAGCTGTCTGGGTATCTTCCTCTCTCTCTGGCGTCATGTACACAAAAAAAACGTCGCGGAAGTAAAGTAGCATCTCTTTCAGTTACACAGTATCGTTGGTTCGGGTTTCTCGTCTGCAAAAACACATTATACGGGGTAATCTCAACCAACCTTTTATAATGCACTAGAACATTCCATTTGCCAAGAAAAAAAGAGAGAGAATCAGACGTTACGTTATATCTTCTGGATATAACCAAAAAAAAGACACAAAAAACTACCCCGGATCTACGATACTCCTCGTTACAATGTACTGCTTTTTTTGGAAGCTGGCCAAAGGCCATGAGAAATTAAACGCTGACGTATATACGTGCATGTATGGAAAAAAGTGAAAGTCGAAAACTTTCGTTTGTATATAAGCTTAGCGTAATTAAACGTTACTCTCAAGGATAAAATAGACGTAATAAACAAAAGAGCACTGGATCAAATTTAATAACTTGAGTGTGTGCTTATTTTGCTGTTTTTTTTGAGTGGCACAATTTGCCACATCGTATTTGCGAGGATTTCGTATGCCTATACGCGTTGAATCCACCTGACCAAAAACACTCTCTAGAAGAATCGTAAAAAAATATAATGTCTTGTTCACAAAACATGTAGATATGTTATTTACCTCGACAGTTTAATCTCGAGTAAAATAAATACTCATTTCACATGACATACACATGAGAAGCGGACGAGTTTGTTGGCTTGTTTTTGAATCACAAGGAAGTGTTCATAGAACACAGGAAATGGATTTTTTGTAAACGGATGTACGAAAAATAATTCCTGGAGTTGGCAAGCACGTACACGAGAACTGAAAAAAAATTGCTGTTTCTTGGAACACCCCATCTCCACATACGACACAACTTTGTATCCAGCTAGCGAACAAGGGCTTGTTAAAAAATGATCGTTTGTGCAAGAGAATCTGCAAGTCCTTGGACAAGCATTACCATTATAGCCCGCTCCCGTCGTCTTTGTCGTACGTTGACCATGATCTAAATAATATCCCCATTCTTAAGTAAAAAAGAAAAATAAATGATATGAAGCGCACATCAATATATAAACCGTTTGCTCTGTCTGGGTAATTAGAAAAAACGGCTCGAGAAAAAGCAATGAAAAATGCATGCGAGCAATATTGGTAATTAATTAGATCAAACATGTATACGCGCGGTGTACGCTAAATTAATATTCCAATAGTCTCCAGACAAAAAATATCATTACTCAAAAGAAAATCTAATTTGGGTATGCAATAGTAGGACTGGTGCTGGTGGTGTGTAGATCTTTGTTTTTGGTAGACGACCTGTTCCAAGGAGCTTCTATTGTGGTGTACATGTAGTCAAAAATTCTTGTTTCTCAACACACACACACACGAGTTGGTTCGATAACTGTACCAAGAAACGCAACTCCTTTGGGACAATAGTCAACTGGGAAAAGTTGCTAAATAGATTTTTCCCTTTCGTCTTCTCTTTATTATGCTTTACTGTCTGAGATGCTTTGTCTGTCTATCTGTTCATTGAAGGCTGTTTTTGCTCATGTTATTGCTCTGCTGCTGCTGCTGCTACAATAAATTAGCAAGATTGAGTAGCATACGTAATAGGAAAAGGTGAGGAGGAGAAACGTGAAATGGGGCACGCCGAGACAAATCGAGTTTTCACTCCATTCTTTCTAGTAGTCAAGTCATACACTATGCTCCCAAATACTGATACAACTAACCTATCTCAAATTGAAATCAAATGAGCCGTATGTAATTTTTGGAACGCCTTTTGATGAGACCTAATTATTGAATTTGCAGAAAGAAGGCGAGGCAGCAGCGCGAACGTGGCAGTGCAACTTTATCGAGACATCGGCCAAAACTAATCACAACGTGCAGGAGCTCTTCCAGGAACTTCTGACTCTGGAGAAGAACCGAAACATGAGTTTACAGCTGGACTCGAAAGGAACGGCGAAAACTGCGACAAAGAAGGTTAAAGAAAAGTGTTCACTCGTTTGATTTCACGTGCGCGGCAGAGGATGGTGCGGGATAATATTCCTATAAATTACGTAATTACATACGTACGTTACTTGTTTGTACTTTACCGATAGTTCATCATCGTTCTTTTCCGCTACTTAATAATAATAATAACCATACGTTAAGTCACTAATAATTTTGTTAACCACATAACTGATAAATATGGATACGGGATTAAATTAACATTTTACACAAATTTTACTCGTTGAATGAATGCTTTTGATGATGGATGAAGAAAAAAAAACTAAACAACTTTCACCCCGAGTTCCTCCAAAAGTCTAACAAATAAACATGAAGCGTCATGTTCAGAAAACTATAAAAGATTTAAAAAGTTTAAAAAAACAAGTAGTGTATAGAACATTACATAATCATGAGTGTAAAATGCTTCCTTCAAATATCAAAAGAAAAGATATATTATGTCAGTAGGGTATTTGGGAAAACGAGAATTTTCCAAAAACAGGAGAATCGGAACGAGTTACCTAAATGAATAAAATATCAATCAAAAGTTTGGAGAAAATTTTTAAAAACTATAAAAATACATACTTCCTTTTTCTCGTTCCTTCTCTCATTCATTGTTATTATTATTATATCCAGAAACCTATATGCTGTTATTTTATGAGCATAAAAGCATAAAAGGGAAAACGTAGCGGGTGTAGCATTTACAAAGCGTCAATACGTGCTGTGAATTGTACAAAGAAGATTTTATTAGGAAAAATATATGTAAATGTAGTTAGTTAACTATGCAGAAGAACAAAACAGATTTTTTTACACCCTTTTCTTGTCCTCCTCTACTCTATCTCAAGAAAATCTCTGTTTAAAAAACTTTGTTTGTTCCAGAGAAAATGTTATTTTTTTCGTTCTGTAAACAAGTGCTGCTGGAGACTGGCAAAAAAAACTAATAAAAAAATTCTCGAGCGATTCCTTTAAAAAATTGTTTCGATTGATTGCTCAAAACATGTATGACATTCAGGTTGCCAGTTGAAAGCCCCTCATTCTAGAAGAACGACATTTTTGACTTTTTGTCAGGTTACTACTATTATCATACTGTGGTGGTGGTGGTGTTTTTTGCACACACACACACACATACGGCTCCATTAAATTATTCAAATTTTACCTTTTAAAAATCGTGTGTTGTGTTACGTGTACGTGGCCTAGTTTGTAATTTGTACTACTACACAGTTAGGAAATATAAAATATATGCAATGAAGTTACAAAATGTGTTCTGAAAAAATAAAAAATCCATTTTTCTGTTGATTGTACATACTTGTAAATATAAAATAACACTAAAAATGGTTATAAATATGATAATGCGCTGTTAAATTACACAGCGTCAAATTTTAGGAGGTGCTTTTATTCCAGAAAAGAATAACGCTACGTGAGGAAAAAGATTTAAGCTGGTACATGATGGCCTACGAGAAAAAAAATAATATGGAGAGTTTTAAAGGAGGAGAAGTGTATATTGCCTATTACTACTACTGTACATAAACTTTTCATGTTAGTTCAGATTTGCAATACTTGAGACAACGATCAACTCTACAAAATATAAAATTGTTAAAGCTCTAATTGTAAGTTACTTTGAATGTTAAAAAATAAAGAAACTTTGAAAGTGAGAAAAACATTTTTATTGTGAACATATATTACGTCTGTTTTTATGTATCATTTTTCCTTGTTACACCATCCCACTACTACTCCATTTGTTTTAGAAAACGTGTGTGTACATTTTTTTATTAGAAATCAATAAAAAGCGTTTCATGTTAAAAAATCAGCAAAAATGTTCTACTTAAGGGTTTACATTTTTAAAACTCTGTTAAATAATATGTTAATTTACCATGTATAATAATGCGACGGGTATTTAAATAAACTATATTGTTGATTTGTTTAGGTACTGATCTCGTTAAAAAAATGATGACACGAATAATAAAATTTTAGACGAATAATAATTCTCGCTACTTGACTTGCACGTCTCTAATTTTCACGCATCGTTTTTACAAGCGCCTTTAAATGAACTGTGTTTAATGTACGTTGTTATTTGTCTGTATAATTGCTGCAATTATGTTGTGCTACAGAAGAGAGAGGCACAGTTAAAAATTATTGTAAGAGACACGTTACTTGTGGTTTTGTAAGAAATACGATTACTTTCTCTGATGAAGAATAAAAAAAGCAACACGTTTTCAATACTTTTGTCTTTTTTTGCATGGATACACTGGATACATGCATCTCTCTGCTCACCATTTTAAATTTAAATATTTAAATATGGCAAATTTTTCAAATTATTAGAAAAGCAAATTCAATCAAAAGTGCCAAACCGTGTGCACTGGATTAAATTCAAAAAGTAATAAATCACACATATTCCCCCTTGTTAATCCTCTCTTGCATCATGGTGGATATTGTGCGCAAATCAAAGTTGCGTCTGTCGCATCCGGAAGGAGACGGCATGGAAAGCGATCTAAAAATATGCAAAACGAGACAAAGGTGAGTTTTTTATACGTACTTTCAAACGCTGCCTGCGTAAACAAGCAAAACTGCCATGTGTCTGCTGCATAAAATGTTATTATGATGATGAGGAACTCGTAAAGTGTAAACCTCGAAGCGCAGTATGTGCAACCATTACTCACAAACAAAGCAGAGAAACCTGTAATTATTATTATTATTTAAACAATGACGCTCGTAGGAATGGTCGCATACGAGCGTCAGCAGAAAACAGCGTGTAGGCGACAATGATATTATTGATGATAGTGTAAGGAGTTCAATACCATTAAGATCAGCAGTAAAATTCATACGTAAAGCAACTGCAGTGCACACATAAAAACTTGACGTTGTGTATGGGCACCACGCACAGAAAGAAAAGAAGAAAAAAAAACCAGCCCAACAATGAAAAATGCAATTACTTGCTGCGACAATCCCTTATTCCTTGTACGGCAACTTGACGTAGGTGTAGGTTTCCTAATTTGGTTGCTCGCTCAATAAAAATACACTTTTTCCAATGCAAAACATTCTCTTGTCAACCTTTATCCAACAAAATAGCTGAGAACTGCGTACAACATTTTTGTTCTTTTGCTAGTTATATTGGAGCTGTGTTGAGAGGAATTTGTTGTAGATTTTTGGATTTCCAATATTCTGGAAAAAAATTTCTGGGCTTTTGCTGAAACATTGGTTCGTTTATGTAAATATCTACCGTGTTGCTGTTTTTTTTAGGAAAATCATGTCGGAATCAGAATACGCACGGCGACGCGATGAACTGAATCGTCTGCTTCAGCGGGATGAGGTGGAAATTAGAGAAATTGTCCAGGAAAGAGATCAAGCACGGAAGGACAAACGAAATGTTGAGTCTGCATATGCTGATGTCCAGGAGTAAGTTTTTTTTTTTGGGAGAACATGTTATCTTGATTTAATTAAACATGGAAAAAGTGCACGTAACATAATATCACTCAAACACAGAAAGTACGAGCGAGTTTTAAAGAACCTGATGGCGCTGAAGGATAAGGAGCATTTACTCGTGGAGCGAGACACTGAAAACGTGTTGAAGGTTAAAGAGATGGATGAAGCGCTGGAAAAGTTTAAGGATGACGCACGAAGACAAGTTGCCGCGTAAAAATTATACCATTAAAAAAACTTTTTTAAAAAATGGCAAGTTTCATTATTTGTAAAGTTTGCATATTCCCTTTACTCTGCAGTGAGTACCACTCGTGGTTATCAAAACTGGCCGAAGCGGAAGCAACAAACTTGAGGCTGAAGGCCATAATGCGGAAAGCGGAAATGCGAGTGGAAAAGTTGGAGCATGAGCTGGGCCAGAAGAACAAAGAGAACAGCGAGTTGCATAACTTGTGTGATGAGCTTATCAACAGCTCTAGGAAAAGCTCGAGACAGGAGTAACCCTGCCCGGTTTATTTAATTAGCGTTACCTACCACAAATTCTGTAACTTTTCAGTCTTTTTTTATGAAATACAAAATCCGCAGAACACAATAGAAAGTGTGATTTGTGTGTACAGTTAACTTATCAAATATATTAATACAATAGGATTAAAGAATCTTCTGGACCAAGTCAGTCTGCTTAAAGTAATCAGCTATAACGTAAATGAACAGGTTGAGTGTGTTAATAAAATCGAATACTCTTTCATCGCAAGTCGAATTATGATCAGTTTCCTCCTGTTTCTTTTTAACCTCGGCAAAGTAACTCGACCAGTCGTTCGCATAGGTGCTCCTAATTTTAATTAAACACTTGACAATACTTCTCAAGTCCGACATGACGCTCGCATCTATAGGTTTGTACAGAGAAGCCAGTATCGCGTACAACCACTCTCCTTGGCACTCGTTTACAAATCCGATATTTTGCACCCAAAGTAAATGCCACTTGACAAGATTTTCCAGCTGCACGTGGTTTAGCTGCAGCACCACGTCCATCAACGGTCGTTTACCAACCTGAAGTGGTGGTACCACAGGAGGATCATCAGCTACTTTTTCCTCTGTAATTGTCTCATTTCCATTATCAGCGGGTGGTGATTGATTATCGTGCTCCTCCGGATCATCTTGATGACAACTCTGGTCGACCTTTTCTCCCTCGCACGGTAAAACTTGCTCTAGCGAATTGATACTGTCTCGATCGTACAAGTCCACAAAGAAGTCTGAGAGTTTCTGCTCTTTAGTCTTCTCTTTCGAACCCGCTGCCAGTCTCATAAATCCCTCGCCAAAGCAAAACTTTAACCAGTGCGTGTTATCGTTGTTTGTAGGCTACAAAGTCAAAATGAGATTGATTGTGTAATAAACCTCAAACAACCAATTTTGTATTTCCTGTAAACTTTGCAGCACCACGTACCAACTTGGCTGGGTTCTTGATCTTAATCTCCTTAGCCTCAACCTTATAATGCCACGCTTCAACTTTTGTTCTGAGCAAAGAGAAACATGAAGTAGTTTCCTGTCTCCACTTTTCCGACGGCAAAAGAAAGCTGTCCAAAGCAGTCTCATCAGCGAGATCAAGATCCTACAAATAAAAATATCCATACAAACACATCCATCATACTTTTACAGACTGCAAATCAATTAAAATCCCAAAGTACATACAAATAATTAAAGTTGTATTCCCCCGGCAAACCTGTAAAAATTTATTAATGTAAGGGTGAGGTGCCCCAGCAGCAACAGCCCCACTCTCCTCTCCGCTTCTCCTCTCTGACAACTTTGATGTGTCGACACTAACAACTTTTGGCACAGACTTTTTCTCCGCCATCACCTTCATCAGGTACTGAGATCCATTTTGAGGCGTTGACTTGCCGTCATACGCCTTCATATCCTGAGGATCCACCCCCAACGCCAACTTTCCCAGCAGAACACAGTCATCTGACGCATCCGAGTTGTACCCGTCCGCAGGGTACTCAAAATCAGAGTCAGAGTCGGATGCCAACATTTCTAAACCCTGATACTTGACCTTTGACAACTTTAATACTTTACGAAATCAACTGTCGCCAATTAAATGATGCACACAAGTAAACCATATATATTATGTCAAATTAATCCTCTCCAATAATTACGTCACGCCATACAACATACAGCCAACCAGAAAAATAGAATTTTTCCCTTTCCCTTTCACCAAACCTGGTCAGCTAACTAAAAACAAGCAAAACAAAAACAAAAAAGCACATGCTTTCTTCGTTCCTATTTCGCTTTGTCATCCAACCACAACTATGTAGTGAACCATGCCCATCGAGCACAGTAGAGGATATCGCCTTGCCCCATCTCTGCGGGTTTTCTCAAAGGAACGCTGAAAATGCACCATGCCGTATCCGCTTATGTGAGAGCAGAAGTCCTTTTTCTTTGCTGGCTTACTATTACCCACCACCACTGCTGTGTGACGTTGGCCAAGTATCATAATCATCAGCATCAACCGGATTGAGTCGTTTGGTAAGTGAATTTTTAATTGTTGGAGTGTACTAATTAATTTTAATTGATGGAGAGGATCTGATTAAATATTTAAACATGCGTTAGTTATCTTTAATTTTTGATGGGAGTAAGAGTGAATGAAATTGGTGGAGCGTATTTGTGACCAACCTTTTTGAAGTAAAAATTAGATTATTTATGGCAGCGTTGTTATCCTTTCAATTTAATAGAGTAACGTTTGATGGTGAATAAATTATGATTAAGGCCGACTTTGCCATGCACTGGTTTTTAAATAAAAATAGCTAGTGCATCTTTCCTGTTGGCCAAAAGCAACGGCTTGTTCATGGGGCCTGTTTGGAAGTTGATATTCCTCGAGGTCATAATTGCCGAACCTACAAAAAAGTTTGTATTTAAATAGGAGTAAACCCTAAGCTGCTTATAGATAGCTTGTAGATGTCAGATGTTAATTCATCATGAGCCTAGTTTAACAAGTTTTCTTTTCCTTCTTTAGGTTTATAGTCCAAACCCCTAGCTTTCAAAATGTCTTTGAGACCGGCGAGGAAGCCCCGTATTGTGAAGAAGAGGACTAACAAGTTCATCAGGCATCAGTCTGATAGATATGTCAAAGTCAAGGTGAGCGCCTAGTTGACACGTTCAATGAACGTCGTTCAACCAACTTTTGTGAGCATAATGAACAGACATGAGAAAAAAATATTTGCTTTGTGGTAGGTGATATTAACCCAAACACATTTACTTATTTTTAGAGGCCCACTTTGCCATGCGCGAGTACGTGATTGCTCGTGCATCTTTCCGTAGGCCGAAAGCAATATCCCGAGTAGAATTTTGTTTGATTGGGCAATTATCGCAATCAGACTCTAAGCGGATAACAGTGCAATAATACTCAATTGTGACGATTCTAGTAATGTGTTTGTTTGCCCTGACAGGAATTGGAAATGATCATGATGCAGAACAGAAAGTACTGTGCCGAGATCGCCCACAGCGTAAGCTCCAAGAAGAGGAAACAAATCGTTGAAAGGGCCCAGGAATTATCTATCAGAGTAACGAACGCTAACGCCCGACTCAGGAGTGAGGACAACGAGTAAACTCCTCGCGTTTTATTTTAAGTTGGCATTTTTGGAGAAATAAAAACTTTAATACATTTTTCTTTGAAATTTCAATAATTATTTGTCACAAGCGTCACATCAAATGTCTATACTTTTTTTGTGGGAAGGGTAACACTACTGTACGAATTTTGGGTTGCTCTCCCTCACCAAATACTTCACTGTTAAGCTTCCAGTTGATTCCCTCAATTTTAGGACCCCTGTGTCGTGAGTCTTTGGGTCTGTCGTTCTTTGATACAGATTTATTTCTCTTGATAGACCTTCCCTTTTTTCTCTTAGTATTTCTAAAAAGTTAGTCACCGGCGGAGTATAATCAGATGTGCGTAAAAATTTAAACTATACACTAAAAATATCGCATTTTGAAAATAGAAACCTGACTAAACCTTCTAGGCATTTTCATCCTGCCATGTTGTACGGGTGGACGACGAAAGGGTACTCCAATTTCAACATTAACTTTACCAACACCGCTTGCGTTTTTAGTTTGCAGGTTTATCAATTTCTTTGGCAAATAAAAATTTTTCGGAGGAATGTCTTTTTTGCAGTTGCTGGGTATTACAGCAGATTCACTGGGTATTTTACTATTGTCAGTCTCATCGAGTTGTTTGGGGGTTGGGGTATTGTTGGTCATAATTGGTATATTGTGACGAGATTCACACTGTAGTGATCCTATCGGCGAAGCTTTACTCCCGTACAGCTTATTATGATTTCTAGGAGAATTTACAATTGAGCTCATTGCACCACTATCCCACTTTTTTTGGCCACTACGAGTTTTGCAAGATGAAGTCCAGAGAAGCGAACCTGGGTTCCCATCATATACGTCCTCAGCTGTCGGCAGAAATTTAAAAGATCATAGTACTTTGACGTTGAACACCGAATAAATACCCCATGCGTGCATGTTCAATTACCTGGGAATGTAGGGTTCCGAGCAGAACCTCCCATAATAGTAGACTTTGTAAAGCCTAGTCCACCGACCGCTGCAACCGCCTCTATTCAAAGAAACTTGTGCTTGCACTTGCATATCTCTTTTTAATTCCAATCAAAGTATGTTCATAAAATAATGGCGCTGAATGTTCATACCCGGTCCATAGACACCGCCATTCTTAACACACCGCTCCCGAATATAGTTTCTTCTACCAATCTTTTCAATAGCATCTTCTTCGGGATACCCGTAAAAGAGTCTCGAACGAGACAGAGACACGTCTGATTTGACGCAGTTACCGTTGGCACAATCCCGATTTCTCTCTTTGCCCCTCCACCCGTCATCAAGCTCCTTAACAAAATTACCACATTACTTTTACCTAATCTACCCTATGCAAATTCGCCAATTCCAGTTTTCCAAACTACTCAGCCAAAACTCTCTCCAAAACTAACCTTCCTCCAACGACCACTGCTGCTGCTATGCTCCAAAAATCCACGTTCTCCCGCAAGCTGCTCATCATCATCCAGGAGAAAAGATTTCATAATCTCCTCATCGTATTCCTTCCTGCTACCATTTCCTCCTTCATACCTCGTGCGAAATCTCCACTCTGCATCCCGATCGTATCTCGTACTTTCATGCAACCTCCTCAGTATTTCATCGCTGGCAGGTTTCTGTACTGACCCGAGGATATCTGGGATCAACTCATAGAAAGAACCTATGCTTCTGTCAAAAGTCGTCGTTTTGTTCTGATGACGAGCTGTTCTAGACTTGGTCGCTTTATAGTAGGAATCTTCCATAATATAATCTCTGGACGTGCATCGCAAATGGTGTGCTCACCAGTATTTCAACGGGAGAGATTCAAAGATTTTTAAAAGTTAAGTTTTTAGATTAATTGAATTATTTTATCGGGGTTCTAATTTTTAATAAATTTCATTTAATAGATGAGCAGTAGTAACCAAGCGTCATTCCAATTCGCATTTTTCCATAAATCTAAATTCAAAAACGAACCGCTGCATGTTGTTACTTTCTTTGTTTTTCTCTTGTTGCAACAAATAGTGTAACATTTTCTTCCATAACTTTACTCATGATAATGTACAGCAATTGTACAGCATACTTTTGTCCTCTAAAGTTATGCATTTTTAAAAGCCTTTTGCCAAAACCATTAAAAGCCCACTTTGTTCGATCAATTCATACAACGAACCGACTCAAGTAAAAAGCCGTAAACATAACTGGTAGTGCTCCAAGCAGCAGCAGCACAAATCTAGCTCAATAATGATGAGAATAAAAGTCGATAGATGATGTAATGAGCAGCAGAGTACCAGGCAAACCTGCACTAGAAAAAAAAATCAGGGTAGCAGCAGCAGCATAGCAGTCAACTCTTCTTCTCCATCTTCATCCAGTTCTCTTTTTCTCTTTTCGTCGTCGTGCATCAATGTTTTCATCATCAGAAAATTGCAAAAAAAAAATCTTCACAGCTTGCTAGCTGGCTGTGTGTGTCGTGTGTAGCAGTAGACCCCCCAAAAATATAATATAGAAGCAAGTTCATGTACCTATGCATTCAACCGAGCTCTCTTCGTCGGAGACTCGAGTGCAGAGAAAAAGAAGAGAGTGACTGTCACCGACAAACACAAACGCTATTATTTAGTAAACAGCAGACTAGTTACAATAAAGCCGGTTATTTTCAAGAGACGTTCTCTGGATAGCTATTATTATTCTGGGAAATGTGGGGGAGTTCTGCGAAGACAGGACGTTCAATTAGTACGATCTTCTTGGTCGTCGTCGTGTGTGTGAATGAACTTTTCGTAAACTCGTTAATTTAAATAATATGATTGCATTATCGAGGTTCATATGATGGGCTTCCTTGTGTTGTTGTTGTTGTTGTGTGTGGTGGTGTGCATTTTTGTACCCCGTAACCCATAAAAGGGATGTCACATTGAAACTGCACGCAAAAAATAAGATTATATACAAAACTGTGTTACAGGTTGCCAGCAAATTATATATCTTTATAAAAAATCTTTTTTTTCAGTTAAAATCTCTCAAATCATTTTCATCAGACAAACTCAAACATGCGAGTCAAGGCAAATTAGAAAAAAAAAACTTTTTTTATTGCTGTTTTTGATCAATTTACAAACTAACCTACCGTGTCATGCATGCAACCTTTTTATCCAGTAGAGGCTTGTGTTAATAAAGTACCCTCGCACAGCCAACACCATTACTACTACTGCAGTCTCATGCCATAAAAAAGTACAGCCCGATGATGATACCCGTTAACATAAGCGTGTCCCTTAAAACGGGTCATATAAGCCCGAGTACACACCCCTCAGCCCCAATGAACTGCACAAAATTCTACATTTTTCTTGAAAGCATCCCTGAGAGAAAAGAAAACCTCCTCAACAACAACAACAACAAGCAGAGTCTTGCAAATTCTCTGCAAAAAGAGTCCTTTTCTCGTGATTCCGTCTAGAGACGATGACGGTCATCATCATCATCGTCATTGCCCAGCATGTTCATATTTAATCCGTCTGCAAAAAAAACGAGAGAACTGATACAGCAACAGAGCAGCAGTATTATTACACTCTCACGTACGTACATGACTGTTCGTTGATACTCCCTCATTTCACTCGTGCTGATTCGATTCGCAACGTTGACGAATAGAAATACTGGAGTAGTCAACGCTCGGTATAATGGAGGGGCTTAAAGCAGGCAAATTTATTTCTCCTTGTCCATGATATGTGACTGGTTGTGTATGCTGCTTTAAACGTTTTCTTCTGTTGCAGCGAAATAGCTGACAAAAGAATTTGTGAAATGTTCTTCAAGCCCGTGTTCTTCAAAATGCAAAGTGTTGCAGACTCGATATCGCAGCCCCGTTATAAAGAGATTGCAAAAAAAGTAGCAAGAGTACATCAGCAGCAGCAGTAGCAAGAAAACAACCATCACCGACTATATATCATCACGCTTAAAACGCTTGCAATATTTTTCGCGAACCCTTATTGTCCCCTATTTTTTGCACAAAAAACGATTTGCTCGTATTCGATCATTACACACTAATCCTGACTCCTCGACGTAATTCCTGAGAAAATCGTGCAACTACACATTATGTCTGCGTTATCTATCCGATTTTGTTGTACAGCGTGGTGGCAGTATATAGGTATATAATACATTATTGCAATAATTTCTTTACCATAAAATAAATAAGAAACATGCATCGTTTCATGTAACGCTTTGCTACTGCTGCTGCATCCAAACTACTTTTGTTGGAAGCGGCTCATGTTTTTAGACAATGTTCCTCCTACGAATTCAATTCCAACGACTCAAATCCCCACAGAAGAGATTAGATTCCTTTCAGAGATCTACGTCAATCTATTGCAATTGAGGAGAAGGAAAGAAAGCAGCAGAAATAATTAAAGCGTGCTTTGGAACTTGAAAAAAAAAATTCTTATCATTGCACAAAATACCCGGGGTGATGTGATACTCCCTTCTTGCTTGTGCGATGGGAGACGTCGTTTATATGCAATGCAGTATTCAAATAGCATCAAAATCGACTCAACAATCATACAAAAAATCGCGTTACCCTCACCCAAATCCCATTACATAACGCATACTCTTTTTCCATCTAAAAAGCAATAATAATCTTTTGAACCCCACCACCACCACACAGAATCCCAGACGTCCTTCCTCTCACCATTCAACAACAGCATCAGCAGAATTCATCAACCCTTTTGTATCTCATTCACACACACACACACCGCATAACAGTGTCGGTCCTTCTCTGCTTTGAAAAAGGCATCATCAGAAAGTCGTGAATAACGCAACAAAAGCGCATACCTCAAGCAGAAGCAGCAGCAGCATCAATGGCACAGTCACTCATCATCACCGTCTGCGAGATGTCTCGTTGTGTCGGTCGGATTGACTTGACCGTTCGTTCGTTAAGTCTACTACAACGCTGCTGCTGCTGCTTCCCCCTATTACTTCACCGTAATATACAGGCAGCGATGCCTTTTATTATTATTATTATTAGCCTTATGATAATATTACAAAAAAGGCACACCATCGTCGTCGTCAAAAAGAACGGAATGTTTAATAATAATCAGTAGTAGTAGCATGAATGCGTACGATTCCTCAACGTCTCTAAACTCTTCTTTGATTATCAAATCTCGAAACAGCAACCGTACCTATAATACCAGACACGCTATTACGATGCATTATTATTGCATCGCATTCTTTTCTACTCATTTGCTACAGCGCTAAACAAAATACCATTTCCACCACCGCCACCATCACTCAAACAAAACTTTTATATTTTTATACTGCTGAAAGCAATGGCTCTTTCGCTGATATATTTGTGCAAATTTCAGGTTTGTCCGTTTGTCGAAAAACCATCTTTCATGTGTAATAATAAAAAATTGCAAAAACTAGAAAACCCAGCAAATTTGAAAAAAGAACAATTTTTATAAAAACCTTTTCACATGCTCATCTAAGCAAATCATTCCTAAATTCCTACCATCACATAATTATACTAAACAAGGATAAGCATAAGCAATTAAAACCCCAGGTATCAACATGCCCCGTCCACCTCGACAAGTGCAAGTGGTACCCAACCCAACAGCTCCAACAACCGGGGCAAATTGCGACTCCCTCTCCGGCTACTTTACTGTACGTTCATTACACGCAAAAAAAAATTTTTTTTCTCATTGCCACAAGCTGCAGCGAGAGAGAGAGAGAGAGAGAAGAGAGACCAGACAGACGATTCTTCTGGTACTTGCTGCTGCTGATGCTGATGACGATACATAATGTGAATGCATTCATGTGTGTACATGATCCCATATGATAGTTTTAACTCTTTTTACCTGTCTGCGTGCGCTGTCTACCTAGGCAAAAATCTAAAACGCGTATACACAGCGCACAACAATGGTGTAAAGAAACACCAGCATACTTTAACGTATAGATTCTCTCTCTCTCTGTTGTATACGCGAATCATTATGATTACACAGCACAAACTTTTTTTTTCTCTCTCTCTTCACCAGACAGAGATGTTAGGCTACTACACATATCCACATCGTCATCATCATCATCATCATCAGCATATCATGATTATCAGCAGCAGCCACTACCACCACCACCAGCAGCAGCAGAAGCACGGTTAAAAAGTATACAAAAACTCTGGTCGTATGCAAGAGTATATTCTCTGAAACACACACACACACACACACACAACAAGCCAGACACAGACATTTTTTATTATAATGAAACGTAAAAATCGTATACGTGTTTGTATAAAACGCAATATTAATAATGTTTAGTGCAGTATAAGAGAGAAAAAAGAATCGCTTATAACAACAGCATCATCATCATCTAACTATCCATCCATCAGAGAGACAAGTTTAGTACAAAGGCTCACGAAAACCAACTAAACTTCCACCACCAGTCACAGTAGTATGCTTTATAAAAGCAGCATATAAACGAACGAACGTGGTAAAATGTTTTTTTTTTATTCGTGGTCGTCGCTGCTATGAAGTACTACTAGATGATATGGTGTGTTGGTAGTGGGTCGCAATATTATTTTGACTCCACACCTTCTGTCTGTCTGGCCTGTGTCTGTGCTGCTGTTGTTGTGTGTGACTTGCCCGTCCGTGGTCGTCCGTAATTTTTTAGCCATCTCTTTCTAGCTCCGTATTCTCAACAACGCGATATTATAGAGAGCTCGTTTGCTGAAGGAGAAGAAGAAGAGAGAGAAAGAGCATAAAAGATTATTAAAAAGTAGAGGGTCTACTATAAAGCAGCAAAATACTGCACACACACACACACACGGTATATCTAATATCTATCTGCTCTTGTTATTGCGAATTATAAACTTATCCTCCTTTACATTTTTAACGTGTGTACATCAGTCTCGTACATTGTCGTAATATTGCATACTAGAGAATGTCTGTCTGTCTAGCTTTCATCATCATCATGTTCATAACACGATCATGATTATCATCATCAGTGTGAGTACGTAGCTCCTGCTAACGTATCATCGTTAACTTTGTTATCTTTTTTTCATACCACCGACAAATCCAGCAGCATATTTAAGTAAATTAGTATAAAAACCCCTGGAGGACTACTACTGTCGTGGAGGTTTTCATGATTCGACAATTAGTATCGTGTGCGTTTGTTTCCAAAATATAACGACGACGCTGTGATTACCAGCCAGCAATAAAGCAGCCAGAGAGAGAGAGAGTGTGTGTGGATGGTGGTGGTTCTCGTTGTGCATTATTAATATTATTATTATTTTCAACACATATTATTATTGTACTTGCTTCCAGTTAAGGAATACTTCTCAACCGCGTCAACTCTGTGCTGTTCGGAAAGTACACAATCATATTAAAGCTGTATCATTTTCGTTTGTAGTTGACATGCTGTGTGGACGTGTGGACTACATGACATTCGATTCAAACACGCCAGCATAATAGAGCAAGCAGCATATTATTATTGCAGAGCCCTGAAAATTCGATTGAAACAATTGAACAAGTCACTGTACTACCGAGAGCGTAATGGAATGGATGAAATGATGATGGAATCAAATAATAAAAATTACTGCCAACTTGGTTTGGACGTGTTGAACGTGTGTTGTGGTGATCAAGTCTGTTGTTAATCCATACTGGATCAAAAAAAGTCTGCTGTTGTGTGTGAGAAACGGTGTCTCTGTCTGTGCATGTGAAGGAAGAACGAAACAAGACACCCTTTTTCTGCCGTCCCTCCACATGTCATTTGTCAAGTTTTTACAAGGAGCAAATCAAGTGAAGATATAGGATGGACAGACAAAGTACGGTGTAGTGCACAACTCGGCAATAATATACAGAGAAAACTGATTACACGGTGAAATTCTGGAATGAATTCTTCTTCTACAATAGTCCAGTGAGCATAATAATAATAAATAATTACCGAATATAAATTTTTTTCTCTTTTTTCATTTTTGCAAAAAAAAATCTGCAAAATCTAGTGATAAAAGTAGTAGTACACTCACCAGAGCGAGTGAGTAGAAACAGATAGATCGGGTATTTAGAAAGCATTAAGTTACTCTATAGGTCGATGAGGCAATAGAAGCATGAGCAGCAGCAATGCCAAAAAAATTGGCTGTCTGGGTCTGCTGCTGCTGCTGCTGTTTCTATGTGTAAGTAGTGCGTAAGCATAAGGAAGCACCGATGCCTTGAAAAATTGGAACACAAGAAGGAAGGATCGAGTGTATGCATTATTATAGCAGCGAACCTTAATGCTAATATGTATAACGAGAATGCACGGTGGCGGCGGTGGTGGTGGTATATAACGAAACAGTAGAGAGAATCCTAAGAATTTCAATGAGATTTTCTCTCTGCCGAGTTTAGTTGGGTTGGTTGGATATTGGATATTTTATGCTGTTTGGAAGTTGAAGAGAAGTGCTCTAAAGCCGCTTCTGCTGCTGCTGCTGCTGCTCCTCTCACAGCTCGCTCCTCTCGGTAAAGAAAGCATAATGAGAAAACTGTCTGGTGTATGTAGAGTGTGCACACTGTGTATACACTCGCTCGTTCTCTGATGATGATGGTGGTGCATTGACCCTGCGTTCAGAGGGAACCTTCTTACTTTGCTTACTTTTTTTGCAGGAAGGATGAAACGTGAAATATATTGTCCAGGACTTTTTACACTATACTTTCTCTTTTTTCGCAAACATATATGTAATTTCTCTCCAGCAGCAGTGGCAGGAACAGTAGTGCCAGTAGTAATGGAACAAGAGTAGGGTAGTGAGTATCACCACCACACACGACCGTGTACTACTCACACGTATACACACATACAAATATATATCCACAGCAGACTGAGTACATTATTATTTTTTTGAGGGAAAGGTGAAAATTTTGCAAATATAAATTTATGCAAAAAGAGAAAAAGGGCCGTGTAGTAAAAAGAGTGATCAGAGCGGCAGCATAATAATAATAATAATAATATAAAAAGTTTGTTAGATAATACATGTGATTCACACTGCCATTTTACTACATCGAATTTTTCTCCATCTTCTTAATAGCTCATCAGTTGTAACGATATTGTTGTTGTTGTTAACCTGTTTATATAGATAGTTTGTAATAATAAAATTTTTGCCGAAAGGACTCTTCCACACATTGTGTACCTAAAAATATAGAATCAAGTACCATCGTTCAAGTTGTCTTTGTAATTACAAGTGCTACGCTGCTGCTGATTGTTTTGCTGCTTTACACACACCAACACTGTAAGTTTTGTCGTTATTCTCCAGCGTTGTATTACTATTATTAGTGCTTTCACCGCCGCGCCACGGTGAGCAATTTTCTTTGGGGGAAATAATCAATCGCATGTGTTATTTTTAAAAGAGTTTGTTTTTGTAGAGGTAGGAGGTGTGCAGTGAAAGTACACATTTTTTTGAATTGTGCAGTAGCAACTTTATTAACAACACGCGCGCACATGTACGGATTCCTGGAACACGCCAATCTGATTAGAACCTGTTCATGACGAGTGTTATCTTTCGCTGGCAAAAGAGGTGTGGTCGTTACAAGACGAGAGTTTGTATCGGTTTTTAAACTAAATCGGGAAGAGAGAAGGATTCTTCTTTTTTTAAAAATCAAAAATGAACAATTATTTTTGCAAAAGCGTAACTGACCTCAGGTACGACGATTTGCGTCAAATACCCAGGCTTACAGTTTCTCATGCAGTAGTAGTAATGTACAGTTAGGTATATCGTCGTTCCTTTCAACAAATCAACATTCTTTTTTTTCAAATTACATAATAATAATCAAACTACAACATGCAACCGTGTCAGCAGACAATCGTTTGCAAAAGCAATAACATTATCGCCACCACCACCACCAACTGTCTCGTTTTTACATTTTCATTAGAGAAACTTTGTAACAGCTTCTTGTGTTGTTGAGGCTGCTGCTGCTTCTCTGCTCCTGCTGCTTATATACTCCCAGTGTACTACTACTCTCTTGTATCTGTACTCTTCTCAACAATAATGAACGCGATATTGTGTAATGATATTTATTGTTGCGTTCCTCAAAGTCTGTACCAGACATCCCGACTGGCTAGCTTTTTTTATTATCTACTTCTACCACTACTTATGCATACTTTCATGCACATAATCATTTTTGTGCACTTTACAAGATTTGTTGAGCACAAGACTTTTTGAGACATATCGAAATCTAATTCTTCTCTGCTGCTGCTACTGCTTTGAAGATACGACTACTGGAGGAATATGCACGAGATATACAACACCAGCAGTATATATACGATTCCCAATTGTTGGGCTGTACGATCACTTTTTTCAAATTACACACACACACACAACAATGTCGTATACAGAATTGATTTAATATTCCGTTCTCTCTCTGTCGTGTTAAAAATATTAAGCATGTTTACGTGTGTGTCCATACAAGCCAATAAAAATTCATGTAAAATATCATAACATACGTGCACATGATGATGATGATGAAACGCAACATTAACTTGTAAATTATAAAAGTTATATCACAGAGAATCGGTCTACGTATCAGAGAGAGGAGAGATCTTTTTATACGCATTATCGTGTGTGCAGCAGAATAGATCAACCTACAGATAATTTGATTTTTCAAACTCTTCATCTTGCATTTATGCATATAAAATGTTGTTGATGTTGTTGGTGGTGGTGGTGGTCTGGTCGTTGTAGTGGTTGGTTGACTGTGTGAACATTATATAAATTTCTTTATGCATCGTACATGTTTTAATATCAACCTGCTGCTTTGCAAAAAAGATAATATTATGCTGCTGAGCTGATGATGATGATGAGCATTATTATTATCAGCAACAAATTCGCAAACTTTGCACCAAAAATACCAAAAGTGACTAGTTACGTTAAGAAACACGTATTTTTTTAACGTACATAAGTAGCTGAACGGGAATTTTTAAAAAAATGAGCAGCAGCTACTAGCTGAAAAGCTAGCTGTACAACACATTGCACATATATAACAGCAGCAGCAGCAACAGCAGTCTTCTTGTTCTTATAATAATCATAATAATAATATCAGGGTAGAAAAGGACCAAAAGAAGGCAGAGAGGAGCTAGAATGAAATAAAACCAAGGCAAGCAAGAATTACATACTGTTTGTTGTGTATAAAATAGCAAACCATAATAGTCATCATCATCATCAACAACATAGTCATGCAGTTTTATCATTGCATGTACAACGAACATTGTTAGAACAGCAGCAGCAGCAGCAGCATGCATGCATGGAGGAACCTATACAAACTACTACCACCACCACAAAACTGCTCCTTGTGTCTAGTTTTCTGCTGAGCACTTTTTTTTCTCTCTCTCTCTTTTCTATATATCGCCAAATACATAACACACACACACACACACCAGTTTTTTTTGCCAATAATACGAAGCAGCCAAAGCCAAACAAAGCAGTAGAAGAATCAGACATATGAGCAAGTTTTATATAAAATGTACATGTTATAAAAAGGTTGTGGTGTCTGTGTGCAAAAAGTAGTATTTACATGAGGAGGAGAGAGAGAGAGAGATGGATGGAAACAAGTAACAAAGTTACACAAAAGCTTGCATGAAAATGATGGAAAATATATTAATGTTGTGCTGCTGCTGATGTTGTTGCTAGCAAATAGCATCATCATCATCATGATCGTCCTCCTCATCGTCCATCCATACACACTGTTCGAAATACATACACGAAGAGAAGAGCAATTTTTTTTGGCAATAGGAGAATCAGCGCAAAAGAGAAGGAGAATAACCTTTTTGCAAAGAATCATCTGTTCTCTGCTCACTTCTCTCTCTCTCTCTCTTCTCTCTTTTCTTTATTTCTCGCCTTTATAACTATTTTTTCCCTAAGCTGAAAATTCTCTTTATACGATTGTATATGCTTTTTTTTATCTATCTCTCTCTCTCTCTCTCTCGATGCAATGGTGATGATGATGTTATATATGCAGAGACTGCTGCTACAAGAAGCTCTGTCTCCATGAACTAAAGTGGTACGACGACGACGATGATGAGCAAGAGAAGAAACGTAGTTGCAAATATTTTTGTAATGTGGGACAGTGATTGGTGTTCTCAGGAAATTTGAACGGATTAACTGGAATTTTTGTAACGAAAAAATATATATACTTATATTAAGGTAGGCTAACAGACAGACAAGACGCGAGTAAAGTGATGATGAGGTGCACTCCACAAATGTTGTTCATTCGAGAAAAAGTGCTAAAATATTGTTGTACTATTTAATATTTTTTCTTCTTTGTTGGGTGGGTATTCATTTATACGTATTTTTCATTTCATTGAAAATCATTTTTATTTTGGGGGTAAAGTATACGTTTTTGTGGGGGTACAGTCACGGGCGCACGACGACAGAATTCGATGGGTTGCAAAAAAAACAAATGTGCTGAATTTGATGAGCATGCAGCAGGCAAAAAAAAGATGTGCAAAAAAATGTATAAAGGATGATGAGAGTATAAAAAAAGCTCGTTCTCTGGAGAGAGAGAGAGCAGATGTGTGTTGGAGAAAGGTGTAATTATTGTGCTTGTTCAGGATATGCATGTGTGCGATTATTTTGACCTCGATGCAAAAATGCAAGTCGTCTGTTGTTTTTTAAGAGAAGAGACGACGAGGGGTTGTTGTTGTTGTAGGCACTACTGCTAAATTTAAGGAATGTTATTGCATTTTGTTGAGGAGATCCCTTCTTCCAAAAAAAAAAGTTTCGTGTTTATTGCGGATATTATTATTATGTATGTATACGTGCGTGTGTGTGTATATATATTATATGTATATATTTTACGTGCATTTTCTTTTTACATGTAGGTTATGCAGGGGACACTCGAAAAAATGGAAGCAATAGTAATATAAAGTGTTGTAGTAGACGCGTTCTTTGATATGTCTCCTTGCATTTATCCGTGTAGTAGTTCTCGTTGTTGTTGTTGTATTTATGCATTGTTGAGGAAAATTGAATTTCTGTTTTAGGAAAGCGTACATGTTCTTTTAAGCTTGTATTTTTTTCATTAAAAAGGAAACTTGCACTATAAACTATTATATACTGGTTGATGATTAGTTTTTTTTTTGAAAAAAAAAGAAAGAAACACTGGAAATTATTCTGTAAAAATGTTTATTTTTCAGTGACCAGAGAGAGCAACATCATCATCGGATCATTTCAACACGGCCGTTCCAGCAGGCAACCAAAAGAGATTGATTGAAGTGCTGCATGTCAAAGTGCAACAGTCATTCACGCACGCAGGACGACACCAAAGAAAAATATTGCCTTCTTATTCATTACTACTACTATTACTATCTGTGCAAAAATATCGTAGAGAAAAAATAATTATTTTTTTGCAAAATAATATATAGTGCGGTGGTGGTATCAATCACCACTGGAAGATTTGAACAGCGGTCCTTTTTGTACAAGAAAGTTGGTACACGACTTTCTGTGTTCATCTAAACAAAATATCTTTCATTTTTTCACCTTTTTTCCTCAACTTTAACATTTTGGTAAGTAAAGTGACAATTTATATCAGCATAAAATTGTGCATTTTTCAGTCATTTTTTAATTAATTGTTTGATTTTATTTCTTTCCAGGTTAGCCGAATAATGTTGACTGAGCAAAAATAATAATAATAAAGTATTCGGAATTCACTGCCAAAACCAATAATAATATACTGCCACACAACACAAAAACCTCAGTTCAAGATTTTTATTTTTCTCTTTATTTTCGCTTCCTTCACTCCTCACCAGTTGAACGCTAAAAAAACGAAATTATTGTTTTTTTTGTAAAAGAAAGCGTGTAATAGTTTATATACTCATCATTATCGTATTTTAACTACAACCAACCATGAAAACTACGGTTGTTCATGGTCAGCAGCAAATATTCATCCTGAACAAGAAAGCGTATTGGTAGCAGTGCCTGTTGTCGTGTTGCTACAAAAAATATGACAAAAATGTAATCATCAAACCGCTCATCATCAATATCAATCAACACTGGAATTCAACAAATATTGTGACTGAAACTTTGAAAAAATAATAATTTTGCATCGCCAATTTTTTTTTATAGAAAAAAGTAAATAAATATCACTACCAATTTTACATTGAAAGTGAAAGTACGAAATTTGTCAAGTTTAACGCTGTGTGATGAAAAATTAGCTCTACTGAGAGAGTTCTTTGCTGGAAAAGAAAAGTGAAAGTGCAGCTTGACACACAGCGAGTATGGATAAGGGAAACCTGACTCTAAAGATTATTGGCTTCAACAACAAAACAAACAGATTGATAAGCTGAAATAACATCTTTAATTAGATATAGTAAAAAAATTAGCTTCCTATCAAAATTTTTTTGTGGCTTTTCGTCGTTGGAGGGTGAAAAAATAATAATAATAATTTCCAGTCTTCAACAATCGTCGTGGTGGTTGGTGGTGTTGTGATTTTTAAAAAAAGGCTCTCTCCTCTCATCATCATCGGCAGATCGACGGCGCTCCATACGGGAGAAGAAGGACAAAAAGTGCAAAACGTTGTAATAAAAGTTGCCTGTAAAAACTCTCAACAATTTCCGTAGATGCTTTCAAAATTGCTGTTTCCAATAGTTAGCAAGTAACCATTAGTGATAACGTACCTGGAAGAAAAATAATTAATTATTACAAGAAAAATATATATCAACAAAATATTCACCGCAACAGCCCTTTTTGCTACTACTACTGCTCTTCAGCACGCTGCTAATAATAATATTAACTTGTTTAAAAAATCTAAAAAGAATTTAGAGACATTGCACTCCTGTTTATACTATCGAAAAAGCAAGACAAAACTCAGTTTATAATAGACAGTGACAATAATCATTGGAGTGTATTTTTTTCTTTTTTTGTTTGATAAGCGTTGTTGTAGTTTGTTACAATATTTTCAGTTTGACGCCTACGATTATAAAGTTGATGTACAGTTGAATAAAAAATTGAAAAGTAATAATAATTAACTAGTTCCTCACCAAAATTGTTAAAAGTCCTTCAATTGTTGAGGACATCAATTTTGAAATTACTACTCATCTGTTTTTACGAAGCAGCTTTAAATAGTTTCTACTTTTTTGTTGGAGAAGAAAGAAAAAGCAAGTTTGTTTTTAGTCAGCAGGTTTTATATTTAAATTAAGACTCAAAAATAAATAAATAACCATTTATTTTCCGGGTGAATCCAGCTTGCGTCAACAACACCAGTCTATCATGTCAGACGGAGACAGTGGAGATGACCAGCCTTCCAGCCGACGTGGAGGAGGTACGTACCCTCTGATTTATTTATTTTTTAAAAAATTTCCATCCCCCAGCATCGTTATCAATTTTTTTGGCGTTTCTTTGAACAAAAATTTGTTACTCTGATCTACCCATACTTATTATTAGAGACGCTACTTAAAATCGGTTTAGATTAAGTGTGCGTTTCGTTCATATATATGCGTTCGTTTAGTGCATCTATCCGATTATTGAAATTCGGTTTCGGGCATATTTAAAAACTTCCTGCAACATTTATCCGTTCATCAGTGTGCGTGGAGCTGTTAAAGGAACAAAAATTACGACGACCATAATGATAGTATTAGCATCAATATAAGCATTGCTCAATTTTGTGCATGTAATTCTATCAGTTTTATTTTTCATCATTAGGCAATGCTGAGCTAAATGCTGCATAATTTAAAAAGTACACGTTTTATTTTAACACGTTATTTATCTGGAATTACTGTTTGTGGAAACGTTTAAATATTTTAAAAATTTAAATAATGTTGTGCAAACTACAAACAAACTATTTTTTAAATACAATTAAAATTGTGAACAATTTGTCAGCATTTTCATGTAGCATATTCTACCAAAAAATGATCAAAAAGAATTTTAAATGATTTGTTTTTTTTTCAATTTTCAACAAATAAACGTAGCACAGCCTACTTGAAATAATAATCTCCTGTTAGGTATTCAACAATCCAAAAGATGGCTTTAAGAATAGAATCATCGTTCTAAAAATAAAATTGAACTTTTGTGCTGCTGTTGCTGTTGCTGCTGCTGGTGGTGTATCAAAATGAGTAATGAGACTTGACTTTCAAAAAAAATGCAGTTCACTTCTTCAAAATTAGCAAGAATCACGGGTTTAAGAGCATTATAAGCCGTGATGACGATGATGAAAAGAGTACAAGTACATGAAAAGATATTTTCTTGAATTTCTTTGATTCTTATTGTGTCGGTGAGTAGTATTTTCTTCTGACAGGTAAAATAAATTCCCAGGCTTGATTATAGGAATGCAACGAGAGAAGATGAGAAAAGCCAGGGGTAAAAGTCCTCTTTTGAATATTACACATATACCTGCTGCATAAAGATACATACATATATACCATAATGTGTTTAATGCACCAGTCAGTAAGGCATCAAGGCATGACGTCTGAAGACATTTTGATTTTCTATAGCCTGCAGCTAAAAATAACAAAAAAAATCGTCTGGACGCATTTTTTGCACTTTTTTGTATGTGCACAGACATGAAGCGAGCAGAAGAGGGGTGGTGGTGGGAAAGAAAAGGCGTCTGAGACCTGAGCCATTCAAATGGTGTATTCAAGAATGGCGAGTAGCGTCGTCGGATACGACGATGCGATGTAATGAATGATGTAGCGTGTATAATAATAATAATAATGCAATGGACTTGCTTATTCTTTTTATTTTATTATAAGCAGTGCTCAAAGTCAGTAACAATGAGTAAGCGAATAATAATGGCGACTGCAACTGTGCGATGCAATGTGTACCCCCGACGAATAATACCCTATAGCTCCCTCTAACACGAACATGATTACCCGAAGTTGTATTTATTTTAAAACATTTTCCTCTTCGTCCGCTGAGGAATGTTTGAAAAACTGAAATTTCTTTATTTTAAAACAAACTACTAAAAGCTACCTACTTTTTTTTAGAATTTGTGTGCTTATTGAATTTCTATTTTGAAAAATTCAGAGTTATGAGATTCGCAAAGTAAAATTACCACCAAAAATGTCTCGGCTCATCATCATCATCGCAAAAATATTCTAGTTTTGGACAGTTTTCTACATAATTACTAAAGTTGGTATATTGTAAATTAACTCATCAACCTATTGAGTTTTGATCAATGGCACATTTTGGCAGTATCATTTTTCTCTCTGTTTATAGTTGATGGTAATAATGCCTAGCAGATAGATGATGAACTTGTTTTATCTGGACAGTATATAATGACACCTCCTGTCATTTGTTAGGAGTAGACAGTAGACAGATATCTGCGTCAAATTGGCAAAAAGTAAAGTACCTGTCGGTAGATGTTATCTCCAAATATGTAGCAGATAAGAGTTCCGGATGGTGGTGCTGCTGCTACAACACACGTTTTTTATTTCATGTCGTTTTATATTTTTCTTCTTTCTCACTCGCTCGAGTGAGAGAAACAACTTTACTACTACTACATTTTAAAAGTTGTCTAGAGAGTTTTCCGAAACAAACACGTCTCCCATCAGTGACATCATCCTCCTATTGAATCTTCATTTTATCTAATTAGATTCATCCACAAAACTTTTAGCTCGGTAACACCCCCAAAAATTAGCTGTTTGACTGGACTATTAAAAGTGTGCAGCACATATTGCGCATTTACAAAAGACTTTTCTTCTTCTTCTTTTTTTAATATAATATTTTGTTCTGTAAAGTTCAACATCTAATTTTTAATCATATCATCATGAAAGTAATAAAAGCATCTTTTTTGCAGCATATGCTTCTCTTTTGGAGAATATAACAAGCACATAGAAGAGGAGTAAAGATAAAGATTTTAGTTTGTTATTAAGTGAGCGTATTCTCGAGTGTTGTTATTAAGGAGGAGATATTACGTGCAAGACTTGGAAAGATAAGATTTTCTCTACTACATTTAACAAATTACGTCTATAATCATTTTCAATTTTTCAACAATAATGCGGCAACTTGTTCAGGGGGAAAATTATCTCACTTGTGCCATCCTTAATTATCAATCTCACAACCCAGTCAAGATAATGATGAATTTTTAGCAATGAAATTTTTCAGGAATTAAATGTAAGCTCAAAGGCAGTTGTGTAACGACGACTTTTAGAAATTGCCTACATCATTATTCATTATTACTACTGTGTTTTTCACTCGTTCCATTTTAGACTGCATCTCTCTCTCTCTCTAAAGAAAAAAATGAAACTGATTTTCCCCGGATAGTTTAAGTAGAAATTCATGGAAAAACAGGGTAATAATGATAAGAGAAATAGTTATGATTAAAAACAAGGGCTTCTTCAATATATCCATAATTGGTTTCATACAACCATCACATTCCTATCTAGCATTACTATTATTTGATTAGTATCGTTTCAATTTTTTTTCCCACCCACCCCATACGGGTTTGCAACTTGCAGCAACATTAATCTAATTAATGAACTTTACTGTAGGGTAGGTTATATTGCCTTTAACTGGTTATGCTTTTCTCGGAAAAAAACTTTTTCATGAATGAGTTCTGCTTGGCTGCTTTAAAGAACTCATGAATGAAAAGATTTTTTCACTAGCAAAAAAAGCTTTTTGCGTGTGCATTTTTATTACTACATTTTTTTGCAAAAAAAATTCACTTATATTATATTATGTAATTAAAACTGCAAAATTTCATTCACTAAAATGTTCTACTAGACTAAAACTCATCATCATCATCATCAACATTCGCTGTACTTGTAGTAGTAGTAGTAGTAGTAGTAGTACCTCCTTGAAATTCACTGTTATGCACACATTTGCATTCAATATGTATAAAAGTAGCTCAGTTTAATTATCATACACCATTGATTTTTTTAAAACATTTTTTTCTTTTAAAAACTTTTTTTTACAAACATTGCAATAATAATAATACCCCTCAGGGCTTACTCTCAGCAGACTTGAAAAAAATATGAAATTGAATAATTAGTTTGTTTCTAGAGTCATGTTGCGGGTAAAATACAGAGCAGATAATTCCTTTTGATTACTTAAGAAGGTTGAAGCAGGAAAAGGATTTGAGCTCCACAGTTGGCCGATTTTTTTACTCTTTATTCTTCTTCCAAGACATGTTTTGTGTTTCCTGTTTTCATTAAAAGTGGTGTTGATTATCATATTTATTATACTTGTATACATTGATAATTAATTATGCTAATCTCAATAATAATAATATCTCTTCTTGCATCAGATCGAACATGATTATTTTTTTTTCAAAAAGGCTAATAGTTAGTAAGGTGGTGCAGACACTGCAAAATACTTTAGATTGAAAAAAAATATTTTCATTCATGAAATTTTAAAAATAGTTGCTGTTTTGTTGTAAGCGAGAATTAACTGCATTAAATTCTCACTCGTGTAATTTAGAGCAGCAGACAGAGAGAAAAAAAAAACTTTTTCTTTAAAAGGGTACTGGGTATGACGACGGGTATTCTATCATGACCAGAGAATGATGTTCAGATGAAATTGATAAGTTTCTACCACTTCTTCATGTTCTCTTACCGAGTTTTGTATGTCTGCTGATTTGATCTTGAAAAACGCAATCTGAACATCATCTTGAGCGAAAACAAAGATGTAGAGTGGTAACAAGTCTAGAGTGTGTAGGCAGCAGCAGAAAAAGAAGCCAGCAACAAGGAACGCTACTACTCTTTTTCTTGGCTTGGTTGACTGACGCCATCAGCTAGAATTTTGACTAGGCTCTAGCAGCAGCAGGATCGTCATATCATCAACACCACACTGCACGAGCTTTTAACGCATACCTCCCGTAACTATAGATGGTATTTCATTCGTCCTTTTCAGCAGAGAATCTCTTTTCGGTGGGGGTAGCGATGATGATAATGATATTGATGGTGCAGCAAACAAATCATCAAAAAAATATCTTTGCATTTTTATTCCTTCAGCAGCAGCAGCAGCTTCAGCACGTCATCATCATCGGCATATTCATGAATGAATGCGAGCAAAGATTGAAAAATCGTGTACGTGACCGTTTTACTATTAAAAATACTAAAATAAATATTCATTTCTCTGTGAGAAAAAATATGCACTACATGGTAATGAACGCAATAACTTATTTACACTGCGTTCTTCTTCTTCTTCTAATAAACTTGCTTTCACACGCATCAACTTCCCGATGATGACGATGAAGAACACGACGGTAAATTTAAAAAACGATATAGATTTAAGTGAGAGCTATTGGTTTCGTGGCGCGGTGGTGGTGCTCCGCCGCTGCTTCTGCTGTTGCCTAAAAGTTTTTTGACTGTTTTCATTTGCAATAATAATAATAGTAATGAATTCACAATGGGAATATTATCTGCAATAAAGAAATAGGGGGGTACTGCTACAAACCTCTCTCTCTCTCTCTCACTAGCTTGCTCTGTGTGTGTGTGTGTGAATGTATGCAATAATATCGCAATAAATATAGTCAGTAGTTAAAATGTCCGTATAGTTTTTACAAGCTGTTATAATAGAAATATTTGCACCTATACGGTATAGTTGTGCCGTGGCCAATAATATAATTCATCGTTTGTTTCATACGTGTGTATGTAGTAGAAGCAGTAAGTAGATGAATAGAGATGATGAACATAAAAAAACCCTTGCGAACTGAATTGCGTCTAGACATGAGACGGACAAAAGACTCCCCTTTTTTATGACTCTTGCATAATGCACATAACCATTACCCTACCTACAAGCAAAACCAATACATGAATGCCTTTTTGTTGAAAAAAAGACTAAAAAAAGCCAGTGTGTTTGCTGCTGTTTGTTGTGTATTATTTATTATTTTTTGATGTATTTTGTCGTGTTGTATGTGTTGCGCACACATATTTATAAAAAGAGTTTTGCAGTGACGACGACGAAAACTGATGACGATCATGATGATATGAGGATGATGATGATGATCATGCTAAATGGTTATGTTTGGTAGTTTGGCACTTTTGGCAATAATGGATGGCGGTGGTGGTAGCAGTAGTAGTAGTGGTGGTGGTGTGGTATGGTATGGTAGCAAGCATTTATTATATATTTTTGTGTAACATTCTCAGGTTGTCTGTACACTGTCTAAATAAAAAAAATTTGCAAAATCAGACACTGCTGCTGCTGCTGCTGTTGGTAATAATGATGATGATCTGCTCTTGCTGGTGTATATTGTATATGTATATGTGTTGCTTTTATGTAGTTAGTCGTTCATTGTACTCGGTGACCGTTGCGAAACGCACACACAGCAGCCGCACACAAATTATATTTTCCCCTTATGTTATTATTATTATTGTTGTAAAAAGAGTATTTACAGTACCAGTGAACTCTGAAAAAAAATGAGAGAGAAAGAGAGACGAACAACTGATCATCATCATCATTGACAGTAGTTCTGAAGACTACATGTACATGCATATTATGTAGTAACCACAACCCAGACAGACAGATTTTTTTGGGATATTTTCATGTTACTGAATATCGATGATGATAACGATATGTGTGTATGTGAAAAATGACAATGATGCTGATGGGAATATATATAGAGAAAAAAATAGAATGTCATGTCATGAAGAAATAACGTACACGAAAATGTGCGGATTATTATTATTATATATTATTTTGTCTTGTGGAAACATGGACGGATATATCTGTAGTTGTGTTTACCTCTGTTCATGACGACGACGTCAAGGGTTTTTAAAAGTTTTCCTTCTTCAAGGTCCATAAATTCAGCAAATAGCAAAAAAAAAATTCTCTTGGGCTCGTTAAAAGTTGATGGATAAAAGAGGTTGATGATTTCGAAGAAAAGGGATCAACTTGAGAATTGGGCTGTTGACTGTTGTAGTAGTTCTCTTTCTTTTTTGTGAGGTTTTTGAGGTACAACAATCACGATGAGATGAGATACTACAACTAGTGTCTACAATCGTATGTCTGCAAAAGCCATCAAAGAATCTAACATTGTTGAGGGAATGAAAAGTTGTTGATTATCTTTTCGGAATTGGATGCATTTTTCCTTTTTGTCCTTGAAGGCGACGACGGCGTCGGTGCACGACGACAGTAGCACCACCTAACCGTCACCTTGATAAGACAACACAAAGTTTTTCGAATGAATGCAAGAGGATGGTAGACGTTTCCAGTGAATTTTGTTTCTGTTTTTTTTCAGAGAGATTCTCCCATTCATCAAAAAATTCATTAAAAAACTTTTCCCACCAATCGACAACCTGAAAAAAGTAGGAATGCTGTAAATTACAAGCTGTGCAGAGAAAATGCTTGATTATTATTACACCGGCCTGGCATAAATTTCCAGGAAACTGCCTTCGTGTACATTATTCTTTATAAGTGGTACGTTTAATTGCTCTCTCCTCTCTCTCTGGAGCTGCCTCATTTGTATATTAAAGAGAATATTCAACTTGGAATTTTTTTCCAACGATTGTCTGTTTTATTGAACACAACGAGCCAGCATTTTTTTCGCTAATTTAATTGTATGAAAATAACCCTGAAAGACGCACATTCATGCTCATTCACAATCGTAATGACAAAGAGCGCTCTGCTGAGCCCTTTTATTCTTTCCAGTAAAACATCCTCACGGCATGACGGTATAGTAGTAGCAGTGTGGAGTATGGAGTAAAAGTATATATACCTGAAACTTTTAGAGTTTTATTGCATATAATTGCGCAATTTGCAGTAGCAACAGATGCAGAGAGAGAGAGAGAGAGTAATGCAGGAAGGTAATTTAATCCCTCTTGGTCGGTTTCTTATTTCCATCATTCTTCTATTCCATCATCGCAATTACGACAAGAGAGAAAAAAGAGAGTGCCGAGAAAAGCTTTTGACTTTACGCTCGCACTCTCTGGCTTGATAATAATGCAAGTTTTTTTTCACTGAGCAGCCGCATCGTACGTACGCTTGCTTTGAACGTTTATTTGTACGATATTATGCAGAAAATTGGGGTTCATTTCTAAAAACATTTTTCTTATATTTCTTAAAACCGCTAGTGCAAATATTTCCGCTCAGTTTGTTCCTCTCTCTCTCTCTCTCTCTACCCAGCAATTTCATCTTGGTTCTGTAACAACAAACAACGAAAAAATATAATCAAAAGTGAACAGAGAGCATATACATGTTTATTGGTTGGTATTGGTGAGTGATGATGATGATGATGTGCTATTAGAATAATACGTGCAATGAAAATGTGGTGCATTCCGTGCTCGCAGGATGCATGCATGGATAGTGGGAATGGCAATAAAAGTAGTCGTTTTTCTCTGATGATAGAGCAGATGAACAGCAGCAGCATCATCATCAACAACAACAACAGCAGCAGTCTTTTATTTTATATTTTTCTTTTTTGTTACAGTAATTCTTCTTGAAATTATGTACATCTTGATGATGATGATGTGTGTGTTGGATATGTAATACCGCCAATAAAAAAGGGTTCAGGGTTTTACACAGGTACATTGAAGAAGCACAGTATAAATACCCTCTTTTTACAATGTACCCACTAATAGGGTTATTTTCGTGTTTTCAGAAATGCATCATTTTTTTGAACATTCGTTTTACGTGCGTTCTCGAAATCCATAGAGTTGAATGCGGTTTTAAGGTTTTTCTTTAGAATTGGCTAATTTACTTGGGTGGTGGTCCGACCCTTTTTTCATATCTGTGTACAAGTAAGCCTCCTAATTTATCTGTTTTTGCAATTCTCCTTCTCGCTTCCCTCTGACTGTTTTTTTGATAAGGCCTGTAATCTGCATTATTTTTTTAAACTTATGAACCTGATACCAGGCCGGAAGCGGTTGTGTAAAGGTTACAGAAGGGAAATATGAACATGAAATATGCAATGCTTGATAATCATCTCGGATGCATTTTCTTGGAATTTGCAATTTTCGCGTACACGATTATGTTTTTTTTTTCAAGTTATTTTGGGGTTGGTTTTTTTGAAATGTGTGAGTGATGCAGTAACAGGGATAAATAATAATTATTAGCATGTATAATGCGCTGTTTTGCTAATACTGTATATATAGCAGACGTATGGCAGCATTTTTTTCTCTTTGGAGCACATATTGCAGATGGACGGATGGTGAGAAGAAGAAGAAGATGTTAAGGTACCCAATAAATGTACCTCATCATGAGGATGATCATCGTGGTAAATAATATTTTTGGTTACTGGATGGATGAGCGATCTTTAATGATGGTTGCAAAATATGGCTTATCTTTTTCTACCATCACAACATCCAGCTAATAGTCATTTCTCCGCTTTTCTGTATCAAATTTCCATTTTTCATGTTTGTTTGGCTTACTCCAAAACAGTGTTATTATAACTAAGCTCATTAAAATTTCCGTCATTATATGTACACATACTTTGGCTCCACTGCTCTGAAATTAGCTTTGTTGGTGGCAGGACATTCTGTATCAAAACCATCAAACAAACTATTCTTGTGTCAAAAAGTCGTCATATCGGCATTATTAGTGGTCTTATATTGCCACCGTCCTTCATAAAAAAGCAGTCGTTATTCTCCTGCTACCATGCATCACTCATATAATCATCGCATCGTCATCTGCTCAGAAATTTAAAGCAATAATCTTTATGCACATGACAAAAAATGCCTGCCATAATATTATGACGTTTTTTTCAATATTATGTATTTTGCATTCATAAAATTTATTTAAGGCATATGCTACAGTTTTAATGCATTGTTAATTTCCAAAAATAAAATAACCGGCAATGGCAATCATCATTGTGACTGAGGCCAATGTCACACTAATGTGGTGACAGACTGCCGAGACGCTTTGGATTGAATGGGGTAATAAAGTATGCCATTTCTCTCTCTCTCTTGCTCTCTGAATTTTTCAATGCGGCAATGATGAAAATGATAATGTTTGCAGGCAGATTACATAAGCTCATTATTATTGCTTTTACATTTTTTTCCTCAGCTCTATAAATATACACACGCAAAGTTTATTTGGCGATGCGTCTTTCCAGGTTCAATGTTCAATTGCACATTTGACAGAAAAAATATACATATCTTTTTTTATTAAGCTGAATACTTTTTTTCGTTAATAATATCTCTGTGGTGGAGTCTGACGTTATTAAATTTTGTAACTTTTGGATGCTGATGATGATGAGGATGAGTTTGAGATAAAAAAAACTATACACAAAATCCAATTGCCTATGTAGTAGATGTTATGGAATTAAACGAAAAGATTGTTGGTGATGATGATGATGTTGGTGTTGAGATGATAATAGTATTAAAAAAAGTTTTATTGTTACTTCTAGTCTAATAAATCAAGCAAACAAGAATGCATTTTTCAAATAAAGCATATAACACAAGAGCTGGGATTTTGAGCAAAGCATTTGGATTTTTTAACAGCCTCCACACAGAGAGAAAAAAGAGAATCGTTAAAATTGAAACCTGATATCGATATATTCATTTTTGCTCTAGTGGCTCCAGTGCTTGTCGTCACCTTTTATGAGGTCTGTTGTTCCCTGTGTAAGATAATAATTTTAATTATTGGTATGTGTGTGTGTACTATACTATCTATCTAGTGTGTACTCACTATAACCTTTGCTTTCACACGCTTGACGTTTATTGCTCAAGTGTGTTGTTTTGTTTTTGTGGGAATTTCCTACGCAAACGAGAGAGAGAGAGAAAAAAAACTACTTGATATGTATAACAACAAGCCGTGCTATATACATTTTGATTTTTTTTTGAAAGCTCACTTTTATGCATTCTCATTGGAGAAACATGATAATCTCTGGTGTGTGTGTGTGTAAGAGAAAAAAAATGTCAAATGAGCGCTTTTCTATGAACTTTTGGAATTTGACAGACAACAAGCCGGCAATGCACTGAATTGTAATAATAAGCCATCAGAGCGCACACGTGTGTTCTCTCTTCTTGATAATAATTATTGTTTTTAAAAAGTACAAAAGAGCATTTGCCTTATTATCAGCTTTCGTTATATACTGTGCAGTATAGTTATATAAGCATATATACCTATTATTAATACTTCAATATCACGAATATATATTATTGCAGTGATCCATCAACTTGTAATTGAATCCGCGTTCGGGACAGATTTAAAGTTCACTACAGATTCTTTTTTTTTCTCTCTTTTGTCTTCCCGCATTTAATCGTCTTGATCGTTTTAGCACCTGGATTATTATCGTTTAAATGTAAATGTTGATGCATTTTCGAAAAAGATAAAAAATATATGTTTTTTACACTCTCAATAAAATGGATGGGGTTGCCATTTGAGTTTTCTTTTACTATTTTTTGTTGTCATAAAATTAAAGAGGAAAACGAGCATTTACGGATGCACAGATCAATCAATAATGGTTTTAAATGAGAAGACGCATTTTTTTCTCTTTGAGAATTTTCGTTTGCTTCTGTTGTGTACTTGGGCATGTGTTTGTTGTAAAAGTGCTTTGTGTGGTATGCACTCTCTCTGTACATACCTAATGTACTATATATTCTTCTTCATCATCATCACAGGTGCCAAAGAATCCGTTAATAGAACTGAAGCGGAAATGACGTAATCTGATTGTTAGAGTGTTTAAAGATTAGGAAGGAGTCGCATGAAAAAAAAAACTTTTTTTTCTTTAAAAAAATCTCATCTTCGCATCGGCAGTCATTGAACAAACCTTTCATGTAGTTAAGAAGAAGAAGAAGCTAAAATACAAAAAAGCAAAGCCCGACAATAGGGTGTGTGCAGATGAAACGCGTGTTTGCAACTATCGTTGGAATGGTATGAATGAAAGAGAGAAGAAGAAGAGAGGTTGATGAGATGAGCTGAGGAATTTGGGACGTCATTGTGTTGGCGTTAGACTGGAATGTCCAATATTGACAAGAGCATCCGCTTTTTTTTACGCAACTAGCACTACTACTACTATTAATACTACTGCCATTAATACCATTGCCGAAATCTATATATACTTTGTGTGGGTATGTATGTATATTTGTATATAAGTTTATGTACACAAATAGTAGTGTTGCAGTACTACTACTACTCGTCTTCGTCGTCCTTATGAGCATGAACAAAGAAGAAAAAAAAATCTCCCTCTCTTTAACTTTTGTTTGAGCAATGTAATGCCATTTTTTATCAACTTTTTCACGAATCGTTTGTTTTTTAAAAGTGTCTTGACTTGTACAAGAATATGCCGATTGCCAAATTTGCCAGTGTCATGTATCTCTTTTTTCTTCTTTCTGCTTTGCGTGTATGCGTAAACATTTATGTTTTAGAGTTGTTGCGTTCATCAGCACTGTTTCCTACAACGAGCGTGTGTAGAAGCAACAGCAGCAGCATTACTGTTTGATGTTGTCATTCATTCTACCAGCAGCAGCAGTAGTTTTTTTAGGATTGAACATGGACCAACTCTGGTGGTGGTTGGTTGTAAGTAAGAAAAAAAAGTATAATGATTGAGCCATGTATAACAGCAACAACATGAGATTCAGGCCTTATTTGCAACCGGAAACAAATGCAGCATGGTTCTCGGAAATGATTTTTTGACTCGCTCTCTCTCTGTCTTTGTGTGAAAATATTCTACAGCATCTCAGTAAGTAGCAACAACAAACAAGCTGAATCGTGCTGAAGGAATGTAAAGTCATGTGTATTTATTTTCATTGGCTGAATGTATGGGTTTTTTGTCACATTTTTTGCACGCATTGTTGCAAAGATGTGAGCAGGTTGAAACTTATATGAATGATGAAATGAACGAATGACAAGTCTTCTTGTCGTGTCTAATCATCATCTCATTAGCACCGCCACCAGTACGAACAAACCAACAACGGTATATATCCTCTGACTCTCTCAGAGTTTCATTTTTCCTGTGCTCAACTGAAATTGCTCATAGGAAAGGAATGAAGAAAAAACATGCGAAAAGACGACTTGGCATCATATAAAAAAAGTCCCCGTCTAACAATATTCCACCTTAAAAAATCATTGGCATTTCAATAATCCAATTCCAACAGTACACACTGCCATTATGCTCTTTCACTCCATCATACATACATCACTTTGCCACCACACCACTACTAATGTGTAATATTTTATGATTGTACGTTGTACATGAAAATATTTCGTTTACTACGTGGCACCACCGGCATGGTGGCATCGGCATCTAATCTCTTTTTACGACCTCATTCATGAGGACGACTGTGTATTGGTAAATTTTAATTTTTTGACTAATCCTCTTTTCCAAGAATCATTGAAAAAAATGTGATTCATACTTTTTTATTTCGTTTCCGCTCATTACATTTTTTTTGCGCTGGTATATGGTTGAGAGAAATTGAAGGCATCCACATGTACCTACATATGCACATTCTGTATATTTACTTGTGTGTGTGTGGTGGAGAAACGACATGAGAAGCAGAGCAGCCAGAGCCAGGCTGCTGAAGAGAATCAATGCAATGTGCCATGTAAATTGTGTGATGTAACAATACAAGTATGCAGCAAAAAAACAGACAGAGGAGAGTTTTGCTGCTGTTGTTGTTGCTTCTGATGATGACGATCATGATCATGATCAACCATTCATTCAGAGAGGAATGTATATTCTGCGCCTGCCTGCACAGAAAAGAACCGGATTCCGGTTAGATGATGATGATACATACTTTGTTGCTGCATGCCACTTGCTGGTTTTATGCACTGCACATGTACAACTAAAACTAATCCCTGCATTACGCATCGCATTGGAATGGGACTTGTAAAATTTATGTGTAAGATTTGAGAAAAAATACAAAAAGAGATAATCGCCCTTTGATTTTATAACTACAACTCACTCTTTCCTTTTTGCGTTACTTACTCTTACTACTAATATTTTGCCGCACTATTGTTTTTAACATATTCAAGTATATATGAATATACAAATTGCAATTTTAATTTTCCGTTGCATTTTGAAAACTCACGGTGTGATGAGTTAAGTGGTGGTGGTGGAATCGCAAAAAAATTAACAGTTGTTGCGTGCACCTTACTCATTTTTAATTTTTTTAAAATCAGGGATTAGTGTGGTGATGTTGATGGACGATGAGTTTTAAGTAGCTTTATAAATCAAACAGTTTTTATTGCATCGTGTTATATATATTTGATTTGCCCAGTGTTGTTCATGTTGCATTATTAATACAGAAAATAATTACAAAAAGTCATTAGAATAATGAACAAATCATGTTTGGATTCTTTAAGCACACAGTTAAATAAAGAAAGACGTAAATAATCTTTTTACACGTAAATAAATATTTAATATTTTTTCTCGGTAAATATGTGTGCTTTGTCGCCATTACACTGTCAACTCAGTCAACTGTTGTGTGTACACTACGTAGTGATCTCTCATGTCTGCTTTTTAAAAAACTTTTTATTTCTTTCCCTCTCTATCTCTCTACGTTGTTAGTTCCGTCATCTTCCATTCATTGCCCATTCATAATTTTCTGTTATCATCATCGTCTTTGCGATATATGTATTTATATGCGTCTATATAAACTCCCTCTTCTTCTTCATTATCATCATCAATGCAACGATAATGAGATGTTGAACCTTGTGTTTTATTTGGCCCATATTCATTCAGTTTTTGATCTCCTCTTGTTCGTTTGAACTAGACTTGTGTACACAACGCAACAGCAGCACAAAGTTATAAAAAAATGTACCTATATCTATTAGCACCGCCATGCCTCCACCACCACCACCAACAACAACTACCTTCAACCTTCGTGGTAGTATATAGACTTATTATAAACAAACATGTTTGTTCGTACTTCATTCATTCGTTTCATTCATTCATTCTAGTCGCCGTAGTAGTAGTGGCAGAGCAGATTTACTTATTCATTCACAAAAAAAGTCAGATTTAGAAGCAGACCGAAAGTGGTGGTGGTAGAGAGATAGAGAGAGAAAGAAAGAGAGGTAGGTAGGATGAGTAATTTTCAGCAACATGATTATGATTATTTCTGTTTCGTAACTGAGATTAATTGTGCACTTGACTAACTAGACCATAGACCAGAAGCAGCAGTAGCGAAAAGGTATGTGGAAAAATGCAAAAGTCGGCTTTTTTAACGCCAACTTTTGCTCCACCACTACAATATACAATATACCAGCACTATAAAGCTCATCATCTCATGATGATGAGAGTTGTATAAAGCAAAAGGCGCATCATCATCATCTTCTTCATCCAATTGATAAATGCATTACAATCATTAGTACCACAAGTACTAGCATTCCCATTTATCATACAAATAACCTGTTATTTTCTTTATCATTGGGTGAGATTGAGAAAAAAGATTGGACTACTACATATACACACCTAATAGCTAATGGTAGTAAAAGCAGAGCGAGCAGTGATAATGGGGAATTGTGAACGTGTCTATAAATGGCATTCAAAATGAAAATGTTTTAGACAGAAGAGCAGTGATTTGAGATTGACAGGAAATAGGAGGAGGTGGTGGTGGTGGTACTTTTTTGCTTGCTTGCATTTGGCTTCTCTCGGGTTATCCCTGCTGCTGATGCTGCTGCTGCTGTTTCTCTTTTTTTGTGAATGAAAATTTCAAGTATGCCGTAGTCGTAGTATGGTATGTACTACTATAATCATCATCGTCATCATCATGATCATCTTACTCTCTGTCTGGCTCTGCTGTTGTTGTTGCTGCTGCCTTTTTGCTTGCTCGCACAATACATTGCATTATGATGATGATTATTATAACTAGGTACATTTATAAATGTAGCAGCCTTCTACTTAAATTCTTGCATATTTCTCTTTGTTTTTCGATATCTTTTAGATATATATATGTATGGTTTGACTTGGCTGTGTGTCTAGCACCTTTTTTCACAAGAGAAAATCAAAGAAAAAAGTTAGATATTTTTACTGGAAGCGAATGACTGCCAATTTTTGCTGAGAGAGAATGCAAGGGAAACAGAGGCGTGATTGATAAAGTTAGTTAAAGAAATTCCGTTTTACAACAAGACGGGAATAATGACTGCATTAAGACAAAATGAAATGCACTGTAGTGGTAAAGTGGGTAATACAAGAATAATGCAGCAGCTACATAGCAGCAGCAAGGAAGAGATGCTCAAAAAGATTTGGCTGTTATTTAACGAGTATGCATTAAAAAATGGGTTTTTTGTTTCTTGTCGTTTCCATCTTTTTTTCCTTCTTTAGATTACCTATCTGCAATAATGTGTTATGTGAAAATGATGACTAGGGAAAAAGAAATTAAAAATGTGATTCTTCTCTCAATATTCTAAAGTTGTTTTTAGTTCCATTATCACCACCACACTTGATCCTTTACAGATCACAGTATAGTAGTAGTCTACAGAGTGTGTAGAAATATCTAGTATGCTATGCTTGAATTCTTCCAGAGATTAAGTTTTACTTTGCACATACGGATGATAATAGGTAGAGGTGTGTATATGTATAATACATGCGTATGCTTTTTTATGGAATACTTGAAAGAGTGTCTAAAAATTCCACAAAAATTATTCCAATTTTAATTTTAACCCTCGACCACCAGCAAAAAAAAGTACCTGACTAAAGAAGAATTTTTTTTTGACGCGAGCGGATTAAATGAACACGATCTAAACTGAGCAAACAGACAATAGAGGCAGGTTCATCTTTCTATTTAAAAAAAAGAATCGTGATCTTCCTTCTGGTGCTACCGCCAATGATGATGATGACATTTTCAATGAACATCTCATATAAACTTGAACATGTATAAAGATAGATTCATTTTATTTGTGAAGAAGAAGAGGAGAGAAATTGTCACTAGCCAAGAAGCCATGGGCTTAACTGCTGCATGCATTTTTTTCAGCGTTTATATGCTTGCGTCTTTAGGAAATTCCAACAACAGGTACTTTGTTGAATAGACGTGTTTTCAGTCTGTATCCGCATCTGTGTGTATATCCTGGGTTTATTCATACTACAAATATGTTGTCAATAATAATTCTGTATAAATCTTTTCTCTTCTTTTTTATAAAGGGTCCATGTCACTGATCTCGCGCGAGGTAGTAGTACAATTGCAAAAATATTTCACTTGTTCTCCTCACATACCTACTTTGTATCTGTGTGAGCGAACACGTTTGAAAAATTCTTTTAAAAAAACTAACTTGAGCTCCTTTTTTGCATTTGATTTGCTTTTAATACGATTCAAATTTCGTCACACGCACACTGTGTAATCTTTACCACCAAAATGTATTGCAGCAACCGATGATACCGGCACAGTTTTTAATGCTAAATGTCTACTGCCTGCATTGTTTATTCATCATCATCAGCAGCAGCTTCAGCATTAAGAAAAACAAGATGTTGAAATAGATTACTACTCACACTTCAACTTGTCTGTCTGTCCGATGACTAACCGTGTGTCTGTCACCTAAATTCCTAAAGTGGTGCGTGTGGCCGGCCGAAACGGAACTACACTCAATTTAACTAATGCATATTCGATAACAGGACTTTTAAAATTCAAAATGTTTTAAACGCTCTCGAAACGCTTTCAGTTTAGCTTTTCCACAGTTTTCTTCCAGCTGCTTTTCTACTTTTTTTGCCAGGCTCACATTATTATTTGTGTGATTATTATTAAAGGCATGCAGCCGTCGTCGTCGTTGTCCTCATCGCGTTTGGTTGTTTTAGTTGGGCTGTTTGGGTATTCGTCTAGTTACTAATTTTGCAAATGACTACTGCATTCCTTGATGATGAAGAAGATGATGATGATGTGCTGGCTTGGCCGAGGCAGGCATAGATAGGCAGACTGACTTGAGTGAATTAGGTACAATAAGAAAGTAACGAGCAACTAAAAATGCAAATTTAAACTTTAAAGTGTGTTTCTACCCATGTGCCTTTCTTCTTTACCTTCTCTCTGATAAATTGTACTTTAGGTTTTCTTGATGATATGATATGATGGCATGCATTCCGTTTGTATTTAGTAATAATAATAATAACTGGCAAAAGGTATGCAAAAAAACCATTTCGTGCGCTTGCATGTAAATACCTAAAAAAATGTTATATACCCATTTATTGCTAATGCATCGCATAACTTCTATAACTCAAGTACAACAAATACTCGATCATCATCATCATTGCAACAGCAGCATTGACTGATGTGAAAGATATCACTCTGTACCATTGAACTTGAACGTCTACCTTATGCTGCTGCAGCTTGCAAACACTGCTACTGAAAACCGACTGATGCGGTTTGATAGATAGATAGACGGATAGAATCAGCCTGTAGCTATCACTTTGTTGATCAAAATGACGATACAAGACGAGAGAGAAACAAAGATTATAAAGATGGGGATTCCGGTTTTTTTCTCTTACGCTAATAAATTGGGGACGGCGATAATTTGTGAGTGATTCTTTTTTCTCCTTTTTGCCACACTATAGCACTTAAAGACTGAGCAGCAGCTTCAGCAGCAGCGGGGCAAATTGATGAAAGAGAGAAAACAAAAAAAAGTAACTGATAGGCTTGATTATCATGATGATGATGATGCGACGGCGATGGTTTATCATCATTGTTCAAGATTATGTATTTGATTGTTTAAAGATTACAGCATGGCTATAGTTTCATTTGTAAAATGGATGGAATTTTTTTTACCTTTGTGCAATTTTTAATTAATTTTTATCTAATGAAAATTTGTGAACAAACCCGTGGCAAAAGCTCCCATGATACAAACATGTAACTAATCGAGCCCTGATTTTTGGGAAATTGGTTCATTCATGTAATTTCTTTGAAGAAGAGAAAGAAAGAGATCATATAATAATTATTATTATGATTATGATTTTTTTTATTGCGCAACAAAAAATCTCTTGGTGTATAAAAGCATATTTTGTGCAATAATATAGAGCATGTGACAGTTTCAGTATGACATTACTCATCATCATTATTCAGCATCATCGTCATCAGTGGAGATTGAAAAAAAATCTTGCTGAATGACTAACTGATTCTGAATCGTTGGTATACGACAAAAATCGAAAATGAGTAGGCAAACTACGTTTTTGCATCTGCTCGGCCTTGTGCCACTCCCCCTTGTTAGCCAATCACAACTGGCGAAAAGAAAAATCTTTATCCAGAGCCATCCATCTCGTATTATCCAACTTAATCATTAGTATGATTTATTATTATTATTCGAGTAGAAAGAAAGACGAGCCGAGTCCAAAGTCCATTGCCATTTGAACCATTTTTCCACAATTTTATGCGTAGTTTTCCGTAACGTTCAGTCAACTCAGACAGCGTATTATTATTATTATTTGGACTTTTTTTATTTTGACAAATTCTGCGCATGCTTTTTCCTTATAACGTCACATTTTGCATTTCAAACTTGCTGTTATCTTTGTCGAGGACAATATATTAATTTTTTCTCATGTTTTATGTATGTATTATTTTCCTTAAAAAATTGTACAAACAAATCATTTGTATAGAGTAGTACTTTTGTAAATATTATTATTCCAGTAAATAACAATTCGGAGAAAATCTGTTAAAAATCGGAAAAAATACTATAATTTTAAAAGCAATCATGTCATCTCCAAACACACGCAATGTTGTGTCTAACGTTGGACGTACAAATCGTAATTACCAAGTCGTATATTTTCTGTTGTCGCAGAGTTCCAAGCTGAAACTTGAACAAGAAGGCATTTATCTGGAAAAAAATTGCAAAAGTCATTACTGCACTGCTATTTTTTTTCTTTTTCTTTTTTATTGCCCATATAATTCTGGATATAGGTGGTTACATATATACGATTGACTGTGTACCCAATAATATGCCTTTGAAATTCCATGAAAAACTGGATCGCTCAGTGTGCTTTATCCATCACATGACTATTGTATAACAACAAGCATATAAACATGCATAACTGAAAATTTCAATGTTTTTTTTCATTCTTTTTCTACGCTGGTGCGCTGTAACGCTGCGTCGTATGTAAAAGTGTTTACAGCAGAAAAAAAAACAATTGGTATATATTTATTCGTATTCTTGAAATGCTACCACTAGTACTACAAGAGAAGCTACAATAATGATGACCATAGCATGTGTAATAACTGCACTACAACAAAATATTTATGCTTTCTTTGAAAAAGTTTTTTTGCATACCTATTCATGTATATTATGCAGATAACGACAACAAACACTGCCGAGGAGAGAAGTAACACTGCAAAAAAAGTGGTTGTTTTTTTGCAAGTTCTTTTGGAAAATGGATTATTGTGTTTTGGTAGCTCTCCTTATTTTTTTGCAGTAGCAACAACAGCAGCAATGAACTGTTGCACAACTTGATAACGTCTATATACTACTACCAGTTAAAAGTTTGCAAAAAGCGATGATATTCTTTATCAGCAGTACACACAGCATCTCATCATCATCATCAACATGGTTGTTTTAGCACAGACAGACATTATCAGTAGCAGCAGGAGCGCAGTTTTAGCGTTTGTTTACAGCTAAACAGCATATTATTGCTAACTGCACCGAGAACGTCTGGCTGGCTGATGATGTTGATGATACCCATTATATTTTACTTGGACAGGTACTATTTCACCCTTTTTTACTTGCCTCATAACTCTAAGTTTGTATTTATTGTGATTTGCCTGCAAAGTTGATGGTAGTGTACATACCTCTCTCTTTCCCTGTCCATCAGTCGCACAGACAGACAGACAGTTCAATTCCTCGTTTTTTGAGAAAAAGACAGAATTAATATAGACTATATTATGTAGATTATTACTACTATTTTTACAAGTGACAGGTTGGCTACTCTTTTTTTTCACTAAAGGTGCCGCAAAACAAGCAAGCAATTGTAATTGTAGCATTGGCAGCTGTTGTTCTTTTTCTCAACTTCCAAAAAAAAGAGAAAAGTAATAAGAAAATTGAGAAAATGTAGTAGAGTGGAGTAATTATCGTGTGCTTCATCCGACAATTATTCTAGTTGCGAGAGCACTTGTTGTTAAAGCCTAGATATACGTGCATATTTTGTCTTGGAAAAAAGAAAAGAAAATAGATAGGTGTCTGAGTGCTGATACCTTTTCGTCTGACACCACTGACAAAACAGACAGTCGAGAATTTCATTCATTCTGCAGTATTAAAGTACACGAGAATTTCTTTATATTGTTGCTGTTAGTAGACAGAAGGTAGAAAGAAGATTATTAGCCTTTTTTCTCTCTCTCTCTAAACTCCTTTTGCCTTCCGTGTATTGATTGATAGATGTTTGTGTGTGTGTGTGTGTGCTATGCGTATTCATATACTTTGCGTATTTTTTTGTACTTTTAAAAGTACATCTTCTCTCTCTTGTCTGCAGTAAATTGTGTGTACAATAATTCTTTTCTTTTGTGCAAAAATGACTATCTGGGTTTGCTGTGCAGACAGACATGAGCAGCTGCTTGCTGCTACGCTGTAGTTTTTGTACCTTAACAGCAAATTCGTTATAGTGAACATATTTTAATGCGAGTCTAATTTAAGTGAAGAAAGCCTACGTAGGAAGTGTATAGGCATACTGCTACCACTACAAAATCACTATAAAGTATACATGGCTGTTGCTTTGTTGAAGAGTGTGTCTGTCTGCCTCTGCTGTGGCTGCTGCCTGCAACCCTGAAAATCCTGCCTACCGCAAAAACACATCTTGTAAGGAAGCTTTGCTTACTACCAGTACAATTATTACTACTACTACTACCATCATCAGCATCAGCACTAGTGCAATCGCAAAAAAAGCAATTTTTGCGCAGCAGTGCAAGTATGGCGATGCTACAACAGCAGCACCACCAGTAGTGACATGTGTGTGTGTGTGTTTCTATGTTCGCGAAAAACGAAAAAGAATGGGAGATTTGTACTCGAATAGGAAAAAGAATGAATGTGCATACATTTGCAAAAATGGTTTACTTTGCAGAAGCAGCGCACTACCACTACCATACGCCACTCTACTAGTCGCGCACACACAAACACATTTCTGCTCTTACTCATTTCCCCCTCACTATTACTCATCATTGGCATCTTCTTCACGAGATTACTTACTTACACGACATGGTGATGGTGGTGGTGATCATCATTGTCGTCAACAAGGAATAATAACATTATGAATTGTAGAGCACACAACAAACCTAAACAACGTGCCATTATTATTGCCACTGTCGTTGTGTGTTTGTCTCCCCTACTTACTGAAACGTCTCTATATTTTTGCCAGACTACTACTGCTAATAGTACTTGCTGCCTTTCATCATCATCATCTGCTTCTGCTCCGTTGCAATAATAGTAGAAAGGAGGAACTCCTACTTCCATCATATTACTAATTTGCCAGCTTATCATTATAATCATCATCATCGTCATCTTGTTCTTTTTCATTGCAAATATCTTTTTTTTTTGCGGTGGTATACTTTTAATGGATATCCTTCCATGTAGCATGTTTTGTACGTGTAAACGACACTGATGATGAGGATGATGCACGCTAAATTATTGTTTTCCAAGTAATCATTATCCCATCATCATCATCTTCTTATCCTGTTGATTTGTGCGCAGAGTTTTTTATAAAAATATATATTTTTTTAAACAATAAAATTGTACAACGACGAAAATGTGCGGTTGTTGGAAATTATTGGAATTGATGCAATAATAATTACATATTATTATTACCTACGATTCGGATGGAATTAGGACTTGTTTTTTTCGGCAATTTTCCTCTCATCTGCTGTGTAAAGTAAAATTATGTTGAAAAGATAAGTATGCTCATCCATCGTGTTTGTGATGTTGATAAGGTGAAAATGAATGCACACATAATACGGAGATAAGAAGAGAGGAGAGAGAGAGAAAAAAAACGTGTGTAAGCAGTACTTACTCTATTTTGTTTTGTGTTTGTTGCCGTCAGCAAAAATTGTACAATGAGTTTTTAAGATTGCTGCTGCTGTTGCTGCTCCTATTCCTGCAAGAGAGCATGTGCAAGTGTGGTGATGAAAAAAAATGACATGATTCTTAAAACTCTCTGGTGGCGGCGGAGACAGCTGCGTATACGGCGCCGTTGATGTAAACTCTACTACTACTGTGCAGAGCTTGTGTGAATTATGCGAGTTTCTCGGTATTATATATCGTTTATCAACAAGAAAAATGGAGTCAAGCGCAACTCTCACACAACAGACATTGCTATCAAAGTTGGCAGTAGCAGGATAAAAGGTGCAAGTGCTACTGCTGCCGAGTTGGTACAATTTTAGCAAATGTTTAATATGACTCAGTTCAGTTTACTGGTTGAATAGGATTTTTAAAAAAAAACAGCTCATTCATATTTTGTGGATTGGATAAGAAAAAGTGTCTTGAAGCACGATGATTATTGGGTAAACTTCTAATGATGATTATGATGATTAACTGATGTTGCTACTGGTTAGTACTGCTGCTGATGCTTCTGTTGTTGTTGCATACATGCATGGAGAAGAAGAAAAAGAAGACGCAACTTTAGTGAAAAAGAAAAGCCTGTCAGGCAAACAAAGCTGAATTGTGTGTGTGTGTGTGGACGAGCTGTGGTAGTTTTTTTTAGCATGACATGGTAATGTACATGTGTGTGCATCTCTATAATATGCATGTATGTATGTACGTATATATACGCTTACGTGTACGTAGATAAGATTGAAACTCCAAGTTCAAGAGACTCACACACTCAGACTCTCTACTACTGCTACTATTACTAATGAAGAGTTAAAAAAAGGCAAAGCTTACATATTTCGCACAGTTTTTGCATGTGCTCTCCGTGAGTATCGTGATCGTGGTCAGTCCTCATCATCCCCTCCATCATTATCACAAACATACTATAATACTCTCTTACAAACAAAAACGTGGTGGTGGTGGTGTGTGTGTGTGTATAATAAGTAACTTTTTATACTACTACAAACTACCACTATATTCGCATGGCTTTACACAAATATATTATTATTATATTTCTTGTGTCCGTGCAATTTTCTTCTTGTTGTTTAGAGTTGGATGGAGCTACTACCACATCCACATATATATTTTTTCATACATATTTACGTACATACATACACAAGCAGACACTATTTTTTTGAAGTTTTGGAAAATGTAGACTACTACCAGCAACTTATTACTTGGTCTTCTTCTTGTTGTTGTGAATAATAAGGGTGGTGGTGGTGGCGGTGGCTTGTTGTGTGTGTGTATGTCAGTTTTGTTGTAGCATGCTTTTCTCCTTTCCTCGCTACAATTCTGACTAACTCGACGGTACGACGGCGGTGGTGGTGGCTCATCATAATCTTGGTCCAAGATCATGGTGATCCTTTTTTGACGTTTTTCTCTGTTATTGTTCCTGAATAGAAAAATAATAAAAAAAGGAAGAAAACTCTTACTGTGCTTGTGTGTGCGAGTGGTGTGTCTCAGGGAGTATATTTTTAAGAGTACACTGTGTGAATGGATGGATTACATTGCATTTTTGCAATACGTATATATATTTTTTTTCGCAAGTTTTGAGTAAAGCGAACTAGACCTCTTTTCTTCATCATCATCATCGTGATCATCTTTTACCATACACAGTTGAACAATTGCTGTATAGCTGTTTTGAACAAAGTCCCTTTTTTGGATGATTACTTTTTCGTGGTGGTGGTGGTGCTAGTACCTCACATCTCTCACACATCTTGCCATTTTCACATTTTTTCGCAAAGGTATTTTTTAAAAGAGAGAAAAAATGTTTGAGGTACCTTTATACCTACCTGTGAAGGTATTCATTCCGTTGACTCTTTTTTGAATTACTTATTATTATTATTACCTCTATTCCTTCCTGGGACGATATAGATACATACTCACAGAGGAGTCGTAGTAGTAGTAGTAGTCGAGTGGCGTGTCTGCCTGACTCTTGTGAAAAGTACTATGACTGTGATCTTCAATGTCTTCCCTGTAGAACATGAGCATGTATGTACACAAGCGTGTGATTGTGCGTGTTACTGTGATGTAATAAGGTAGCAAGCTGGTACTTTGAAGGGAAATAAATAGCAGCACTATACAGCTCTAACAACTAACTACTCAGCCACAGCAGAAATTCCTTTTTATGGATAACCTTTTTTCGCAAACTGACAAAAGTATTTCTGCCACCGTTGTTTTAACAGAGGTACTTAGAATGGGTTAGACGGTTCCAATGTCAAGTCATTTTAATGGTGGGGTTTTCTCTCTTCTCTCTCTGTGTGTGTACATAGTCTCAAATACTCTAGACGTTTGTGTCTGGTAAAAAAAAAGTGAACGCTACTCTATAATGTGCTTTTTTGTGAGTGGGTGAGCTTGTATGCAAATCAGCTCACATAGCATTCCTCCATGGATTCATCATCGTTTTTTACTCTAACGTGACCAATGTAATAATACTACTGGAGTGAAATTTTTTTCTCTCACTCTTGAGCTTCCATGCAGCAGAGTTTATCGGGATGTGTTGTTGTTGTTGTGGGTGTACGTTCCTGTGATTTAATTATAAAAGGATATTGTCTACTTTGAATTTAACCGACAGTAAAAAAAATATTTTTATATTGATGTTTTATACATGCAACGATATTTTTTGAACATTTCCGAAAAAGAACTGAGCCGACACTTTATATACATGTATGGAAGGAAGTACTTGACATTATTATGATGCTAACCTATAAAATGAGTCTATTATAAAATTTCAACAGCAAAAGTTACAATTACTGAATTACTAGAAGAAGGAGTTGCGTACAAATTAATTTATTCTGTTTGCGCTTCTACATACCATGTACACGTTTCTCGCGTGCAGTGGTGGTGGCGGTGATACCGACAAAGCTCATTACTGGTCTCTTTTGTCACGAAAGTCTGTATCGTTGGTCTGACTATTAAAACAATAGACATGTAACTTAAATTGGCTCATATCTATATAAAAAATATATCATTATTCAAAAAGAAAAAAAAAGTGCCGAGTGAAGTGGAGCTTCCTGTCGTTGACTTTTTGAAACTTACAACAAGCCTGATATATATATATAATATTTTTTACAAAAAAACTTATCTTACTTTTTGTAATCACTTACAATCATTTACTATGGTCATGATGTCGTACTACCCGGAAAGTGATTCACAACACCGCACCTCGGAAAGCGCTGGAGGAGGAGGTGGCGGTGGTACAGGAACAGTAGGTAACGGTGGTGGACATGAAAAGGGTGGAGCAGAAGATGATGGTTTTCCAGTTCCCTCAGTTTGGCGTATGTCACTTTATATAAATTTTTTACCAATGATTTTTATTTATTTTTCTATAATTTCGTGTACTTTTCGTTGTTTGTGATTTCGTCCACAACAAAACACAAATCTCTTTTCCTTTTTTGTACTTTTTCAAACGGTGAGTTGAGTGCAAACCTAAAATTAAAAGGTGAAAGGTGATCTCATTATTGTTTACGTATGTCAGTGCCTCTTCTTCTCCTCTCTTCCAACGCGTTGCCGGTAATTAGCCTAAAAATCCAGAAGTTGCTCCTCCTTCGCATTTTACTCCTGTTTTCATCGTCATCATCTCCACCACTAACATCCCTGTCATGCGTCTGTTGATTCTCTTGAAAGAAAAAGTCAAAAGGAATATTATGATGATGATGATGACTTGTGTGTATATCGTATATATGCTAAATACTCATCCATGTATTATTATTATACACACGCTTATTATTTTCACACTACACTGCCATGATAATGATGATGATGGCAGGATAAAATTAGAACAATTTTCTCAGGCAAAACTACAAACTTTACAGTGGTAGTTGCAGTTCTGGCAGTAGTTCTTGCCTCGTTCTTTCTTTCGCTCTGAACGTAAAAACATACTATGCTATTGGTATGCACATTTATGTTGAAATCGTTAACGAGACGTTTATCCACATTCTCACGTTGACTTGACGTGTCTTCTTCTTTTTTCATTCACTCGCTCAGATTCTCTTTTCTCTCTCTCTCTCTCGCTTTTTGTTTAATTCATTCATTAAAACTATTGTGGTACATGATAGTGTACACACAAGCAAACGCATAATTTCATACAAAAAAATCTTGCAAACTATTTTAGTGTGTAGGCAGAATAATAATATTTTCTTTTTTGTTTTCCTAAACACACATTGCATAGGAATTTTCACTCATATCATTATAATATAAAATTGTGTGTGTACACAAACACACACACATGCATGCATATTTGGTTGGACGCGTGCAGCAAAATTACGACCCGTGTCTTGGAAAACTAGAAAATTCCATACACAACTCGAGAATTCCAGTAAAATATATAAATATGTATGTTTTTTCTCTCCAATACGTATATACATACAATTTGCATATAATTTTTTGAGTAGTACGCACATTAATAGCGGTACGATGACGTTGTTTGGCGAGAAAAGGAATATAAAAGTATATGGCAAAGAACGAACGAACAAAGTAAAGCATTTTTTTGTTTGTTGTTATTGTTCGTTGTTGGTGCAAAAGGGGAATGATATGGTTATGATGACGACATTTTCTACTGTTTTGTGTGGTGGAGTAGTGGAGTGGATGTAGTGATGAGCTCACACACGGCAGCAGCAGCAGCAACAGAGTTCCACTGAAAACTGTTGCATTACTACAAATAGTCATGTTGAACGGCATCGATTGTTATAGTAGGCTTTTGTTAGTCGTTCGTCGTTGTTCATCATCCGCAGCAGCAGCCAAAGAGCTCGACGAAAAAAAAAAAACGTATACGCTTTTTACACTTTTGTTGCACGTAAGTATGTACGTACACGGAGTTGTCGTAAATGCCCATATGCTACTAGTGCCAGGGCCGTGTAGAGAAAAAAATGAGTGAGTGTACATCACGACGACGACGATGCGATGATGACGGGCTCCTCCACCACCACCACCACACCACGTTCTTTTTTACTAAACTATGCATCACAGTGATGCATATTATGTAGGTACATCGTCATCATCAACATCATCATCATTGCGGAGGAGTGATTCATTGATGAATTCGATGACGAGATGGATGACGATATGCCTCTGCAGGATTTGATGAGCTACCCACGCACAATTTTTTTACACAATTGCCGGCCGGTAATATGCATGAATGCAGCAGCGTGTGTGTTTGTAGTATAGGTATATAGTAAAGTGTGCGTAGGAAATTATTGCTTCCTCTTTCATGTCTTCTAAATGGTCATGGAACTGGATTTTTCCTTGTATTATTATTATTATGCTACGCTGCTACGTCTGTCAATTTACGCTTGAATACCTGGCAAAAAGGAAAGAGAAAGAAAGTCGTAACACTTTACGTTGTTACTCAAAGCACATTTTTTATTGCTATTAAAACTGTAAAGAGGCTTTTAGGTTTTTAAACTGTCTATTTATGGATTTATTCTAATTGAGCAAATGGGATGGAATAGCGCTACCAGAATTCATTGGAAAGGTAGTAGTGTGATTCATTCAAAGGAATGCATTTTTAAAAAGATGGAACGTGTTCTTTGTGTATGTATATAAACTGTCTGTAATAAAAAACAAATGCCTATGTATATTGACTTGCTTGCTGTTGTACTTTTTTTTAACAAGCCAGTATTTTATACACTGGTTGTTGTGATTTTTTGAAAAAAATATATAAAAAAAGTATGTATACAGTATCACCGATTGTCAGGTTTACTATTATGGACAAGTCAGCAACTAGTAGTAGTAGTAGTGGTGGCGGTGGTAGTAGTGGAGTGACAGACAGCTCCTATCTAGCCTTTTTTCGAGATGACAAACCAGTTGAGGAGAACAAAGCAACAGTAAGAGCAGCAGCATCAGTACCAGTCTTGTTTGTTTGTTAAACCACTGCACTTGAACAAGCATGTATGTATATTTAGCGAGATGATTGTAGATTTTTTTTCAATGTGGGCTGTGTAGTAGAAGCAAGTGTAAGAGTTGATGCTTAAGTACAAGTTTATTAGAAAAAAAATTACTGCGTAGGTATTTATGTAAAATAAAAATGGTAGTGCTACACACACACACACACAGACAAACACGAATGTAGGTGTACACTAGTGTGGTAGTATTATGGGCCACTTTAATAATTTAATTGTGTGTAACGCAAGTAGTTTGTTTTTTATAGGTGTTTGGAAGGAGTGGACCCATTGTTATTTATAAAAGAACTGCTGCGTGAATTTGACGAAAAAGTCGCCTGTGAGCTTGCTCTGCTACTTGAGAGAGAAATACCATTATTTTTGTTGCTTTGTCCAGCAGCAGCAGCAGATGCACAATAAAGGAGTTTTTGGGGGATTTAACGTTTAGTCATCCACTAGCAGGTGACCAGATTGGTGGTTTGTTTTTGTGCTGATGTTCGTGATGATGGCGAGTTGTTCTTGATGATGATGATGATGACGATGATAAGTTGCATAACATTTTGAGCGTAATGTCAAGAAAGTCATTTGGAAGGCACAAGCAAGAAATATCCCGTCTTAATCATTTAAATATATATTTTTTTCGTGGACAGCCGGGAAAAGGTGGATTTTTTATTACATAATTTTTTTCCTTCTAATATTTTTTATTATTGTTTCGTAATTGTTGCTCGTAACTTGTTGTGGTGAAGGAAGACAAGACAATGAACGCACCGTTAAAAATATACTCATCTTCACACACAAATGGCCCGAAATAAAAATGTTTCTTTGCTGGAGAGAGAGAGAGAGGGAGACAGAATTTTCGTGCATGCGCATTTATTTAGGTACTTTGTTATACTGCAATTTCATTTCACAATATTATTATGCATTTTATGTGTTTTTTATTTGACTATATAATTAAGTATTATACAATTTTACAATCAGTTAACGAGGAGACTGACCGATGGTTAATGATGATCTAAAGAAATATACAGTATGACCCTGCCTACCTGTGTTGTAAATTGTAATCATTATGATTATTATTATAGTTTCACCACTATCATCATCTCTCCATGAGGGAAAGCATGTATTTTTTTCTTTGTCTGTCGTATTATCATCATCAACAGCAGCAGCAGCATAAAGTAATTTCAAGTTTACTGACAGTGCAATAATGCTGTATTTATTATTATTATTATTGTAAGACGCGTCTTTGAGAAAGATGCATGCATTGTAGCAGGTGTGGTGTGTGGCACGCGTCAGCCACGTATTGCCGTACCATAAAATATAATGAAAAAAAAAACCTTTTGGATGTTTTGTGTTTTTTATATTAAATACAAATTCTCTCTGTATGATTATCATAAGTTCCAAGTAAAGGAGCATCTGGCACCTGAAATAAAAATTAAATAAATTCATTTTCATTGTTTCAATTGAATATATTGACAGATAAAAGTAGATAATGATGTGCGTGCGTGTGGCATGCCATGTGGTGTTGTCTTCTTGTCTGTTCCCTGTCCATTGGGGATGACACCGGATAATAGCACTTGAAGGAAAGACAAGGCCAAGGCATACACTGATGCTGTCATAATGATGTTGATGATTAGTAGTAAAATTGAGGCTGAGGAGAATGAACAAAATTATGTGTGCTGTGTACAGCTTTTTGGTCCCTTAAACCTTTCGAAAAGGAGAACAGACAGGCATTGCGTCAAAACCAATATTGTTTTCAAATGAAATTTTTTTAGGTACGCACCAGTCGGATGAGCATCTTTTTTTTCCTTTTCCCCTCTTCCTCTTCAAACACGACAATAATACGGTATTTCAGTGGAGAACTTGACTGCTAATTGGTAACAAAAAATTGAAATGTTTGCATAAGGACTAAACGACCGCGAGGGGAAAACGTAAACGTGTCATTTTTATGGTAAAGCAGAGCAGCAACAGCAGCAGCGCGTCGACTGTCGCATATAAATTTGAATACAATTGGAAGAATTTTTATGATAATTGTTTTCCAAGTAGGGAAAGCTCAATAAAAATGAAATGTTTACTAATAACTTGAGCTCTGAATTCGAAAAATGTCACTGTTTTTTTAGTATAATCGCGTTTGTTGGAAATTGTCGTGACAGTTTTATCACATTACCCCGACATTTTCTTTCTGACCTGTGTGTTGGCAATGTCACCTGATTATGACAATTTATGGTTCAACTTTTTTTATGAAGATAGAGAGAGGAAACTTGTATGCATGATGCCATCTCAGAGATGATGGTGGTCTTACATAAACTAATCTGACGCATCATCTCTTTCATCTTTTTTGGTGACCTTTGGTTTCTACGCATAATTCTAAGAAACAAGCAATAATTTCGTTCATTTTCTCAGAGTGAAGCACTGCTCATGTTTCAGTTTAACTGCTGTGTATGGTAAAGTTGTATAATAGACTACAGTGATGGTGGTGGTGGTGTTGCAATCGGAATTTTTTTGATGCTTGTGTACATTTATTTATTTTTGGCTCTTTGTATGAAAACGACAAATTTAATTTGAGAAAACGTGTCACCCAAGCACATCGTGTACATCCCCCTGCCAATTTATGTGTCGTAAATTTACATGTCATCGTCCTCTTATATCACACACATGGAGTGGAAAATAAAATTGGTGGAATTTCCATCATTCTCTCTCGCTTCTATAATATCGATTCTGCTAGATTAAGTATTTCAGGTGACAATTGACTGCACGCTTGGATACACTAGCAGCAGCAGCAGCAGTAGCACTCATCTGCTACAGTAATTCTGTAAACTCATGACTGAGAGTTTGAAAGCTTTTTAAAATGCTGGCTGGTAGAGCTCAACTTTTACTAGAAAGCTATGAGCAATGATGAGGGTATTTTTCTTCTTCAATGTTTTCCACAATATTGTGTGCATGTTGTATATATTTACATGCATGCTTTGAAAAGCTTTCGTACTACTAAAAGTTGTTTTGAATTTCTAAATGGCGTAGTAAAAAAAACACTTGCAGTAGCAGTCAAGTTTATTTTCTGTAAACTTTTATATAAAGCATATTATATTATAGATTGTTGCGTAGTATGCGTGTGCGCTGTAATATGTCTACTAGTAAAAAAAAAGTCTGTACTGCTTTGAAAAAATTTCTTTCTTTTGACAGCGAAAATAGAGGATTTTTTTCACTTGTCTACCTTTTTCTTCCATCTTGTTGTTGTTTATACATGCATAAAGCACACACATACCTTTTCGGAAAACAGGATATTTTTTAAAACACTCATCTTCTGGAACGGTGCGTCGCACACTACGTAGGCGTAAAATTTGGCTAAACCCACGAGTTTGAAATTGTTTGCTGTTACGTTAATGACACACACATACACACACACGCTTATAAAAATTGTTTATATTTTTCATCCTACCACCACACGTCTTTTCTTAATCTATATATATAATAGTTATGCATACACGTACACTTGCATTATATATGTATATTATTATTACATACTGTGTGAGTAGAAAAAATCTTTTTGGAATAGATTATTTTTTGTGATGTGCTGGTGCTGTCAAATTATTGGAAACATCCACGTTTTATTTTATTACCATTGAACGAATGAATGAGATTCCGGTCGCAGATGGAAGATTTTTCTTGTTCTGCTTCTCTTTCCAACCTTTTTGTATGTTGTAGTATGCAGTAGTATAGGCATGTCCATAAATGCTCTGTGCTTCTGATTTCAGCTACGACGATTACAAAACACACAGGTTTTCTTTTTCCTCACATCCAGTGCATATATATAACGTTTATATTTCTTTTGATGAATGAAAATCTGTGCAGGAGACTGTTTGGTAACATCTTTTTTTTCTCTCCCTCCTCTACAATAATCTTATTTTGTATCAGTAAAGACGAAGAAGAAGTAGTAGAGATAAAACCATTTACGTAGATCAAAATCGTACGTACAAATCTAATTTATGTATGCAAGCATGTACAAAAACTGTCTGCATTTTCTTCTGGACGCATGGTATATAATTATTATATCCGAATCTCAAGTTTCTTTTGCTATAATTTTTTGAAATAAGATTTTGTTGAAAAAAAATCTCATACGTTGCATTTTTAAACTCCAACGGAGAAAAGTTGAGGAATGGGAAATAAAAAAGCGTAATTTGGTCACATCACCATTGACAAACAAGGTGGGGATCAGCAGGAGCTGGACGAATAAGGCAAATGCAAATAAATACCTATACCTATTACTGTTATTATTATGCATGTCATTTTGATATCGTTTGAATGAGAATAAAAAATTTGTAAAACTTTTTCTCTCTTGCTGCTGGTAAACTCTGTACATGTGGCATGGGAGAAAATATTTTTGTTTAAAAGAATAAAAATATATATAACTGCCAATGTGAACATTACTCGTTCATGGCAAGCTGTTTTATTTATTCCACAATGGGCAAAACACATTGGAATTTAATCGTATAAGTAGTATAAGTTTAAAAAAAATAAATGCCTACCTACCTACGTGCATTTTGTCAAGTTTATTAATAATATTTTATTTCATTCATTTTGCTCAAATATATGCTGCTGGAAGATTAAAAAATATGTATGTATATCATCGCAAAGCAGCAAGCAAACATTTTATCTGTGAATGATTAGGTGAATGTATAAAATAAACAAACAAAAAAGGAATGAATGAAAATGCGTACATGTATTTTTCAAACTGAGAGAAACTGTGTTGTGAGTGGGCTTGTAGTTGAATTTTTTTTTTGTGAATGAAAAATAAAAAAGAGTTTTTTGGTCCAGCTCGTCCATTAGTACTACAGCAGCAATGCCAATAAATGTGTGATGACGGATGATAATAATAATATTGTAATGAGGGCATGGACACAAGCAGCAGCAGCGGCAACGCTGATAATAATAATAATTTTTATCAAAAGCTTGTGTGTGTGAGTGTGTTTGTATATATATCCATACCTCTATGTTTTACTTGACTGTTTACTTTTACATACATCCAAGAAAGTGATAATGATTAATGGAGCACAACATTGAGAAAGAATTTCTCTTTCATTTTTTCCCCTTTTCTTCTTTCTCCTCCCTTTTTTAATCCATGCATGATAATAAATATGATAATGATGATGAGGAAAAAAATCCAATGAATGAGAGGATGGGATCATCATCATCATCGTGTATGCATGCATGTTTCTCTCTCTCACACACACACACACACATCTGCTTTGTAAATAAATACATTCCTATTTGATGTATCTGATGATGGCTCATTACTTAATGAACGCATTTTTTTCTTCTTCCACTCCATCAGTTGTTGTGATAATTCGTGTGTGCTTTAATTAAACTACGTAAATATTAGAATGTGTATGTAAGCAACAGCAGCAGCATGAAAAGAAGGAGAAGAAGGGTTGACAATCCAAACTTTTGTTGATTGAATGAAAAAAAGAGGATTGATAGGTTTGTTTACTAAATACCAGAAATATAAATAGTTTTCTGTTTGGCATTACGCGCCTACACATGTAAGTAGGTAATTATATAGGTAAGTATATGTATTTATATCACAACAGGGCAAGTATATATTATTTAGATTTTTTGGGTTGGTTCGTTTTAAATCTGGTTTTGTCAAGTATTTATCCCATTTTAAGCATGAAATAAAAAAATGAGTTTTGTAGAGATTCCTCCACCAACAATTTTGTTTTCTTCTTCTTCCCGTACCATGTACTGTAACGCAACGCATGTTCAAATAATACCATGTGCTCATTTAATGACGATAATGATACCAATGAGTGTACGCATCATATATGGTGGTGTTTAATAGTATAAAGTTCATGTTTCTCTCATTAAATGTCATTGGGGGAAAAATGTGCGTAAAAATGTGAAGCGTCCTAAAAATATATGGACCTTATCTAAACAGGTAAAGAAGTCGCTCTCTGTATTATCACCATTGGGTATTGAATTTAAAAAAATTGAACCTTATCCTTTTTCTCTCTTGTCGTCGTAAAAGGAAATATTTGTAGCAAGGAACATAATACGCTTTAAAAATTTTTTTTATTAGGTGGACTACCTGTAGATTTCACTGCTGTTGTTAAACACATCACCACAAGTTATGTTTACCTTTGGGTCTGCATTCAGAATACCTATTTGAGTTTAATAGATATAATCAAGTGCAGAGTATCGTGAAAAATAAAAAGATGTTTTAACAAGTTTAACAAACTAATAATAATAATAATATAAAAGAAAGTTTAAAACTCCTCTTGTTAAATTCCAGCTTGTTTATCGCTATTTTCTGGCAAGCAAGCGTTTCTGATTGCCAGTGGTAATATGTATGTTTTTACAAATATTGAGAATAATAATAATTTGGAAATAACGGCATACTGTTTTATAACCGTTTAATTTTCAAGCTTTGCCAAGAGTGTATGTGATTAAATTTTTTTAACGTTTACTTTTTTTCAAATTACAGTCCGTTCCATTTACAAGCACATTTGTTTCCTCCGTAAATATATATAAAAAGGATTTACATGTAATTACGTTCTTATCATTGAGTCATGTCATTTTATAAGGCCGCACCGCAATAAAATACAACAGATAGATATTGGATTTGTGCAGCCCATCTTTCCTTCCCATTTCACCCCTTAAGATGCGTTCACCACGATACTATTCTACACGGTCGGTACACCAAGAATAAGATGCATGTACAGCATGGCACGTGGTCCAAGTTTAATGACCTGCAAGGTCGAAACCATATACAATATACGCACTCCTTTGGACAGAGATTCTTTATATGCGAGTGAGTATACTAGTGAGAACAACGAAAGTAGATGATCACACAAAATGCATTATCCAAAGAGCATTATTATTATTATTAAGCAATGCATAGCAAGACTCTTGCTCCAAGAGTGCATAGGGATGAGAGGGAAAACGGGGGTATAGTTAGTTTTGATTTTTTTTTTAGAATGGAGCCACCACTATCAACTATCATACCGCCACTTTACAAAAATAAAAGATGCAGTATGTAGTTGGAGCAGCAGCAGCATACAATATTGATATTTTAATGCTTACCTGTACATCTTGTCTTTTTCTCTTGAAAAATACTCATCATCATCTCTTTCTACTCCCTATTTCTTTCACCGTAAATATATTTGTACGCTCATGTAGATAGCTATACTTACTATATATACATTCAAAAATGTTGTGATTTTCTCTGCAACTTGGTCGCTGCACTGCTGTTGTCCGTAAAGTTTTCTACAGAGAGGGAGAAGAGAAAAAAAATTGTCTTAATGATCTTTCTTTTTCTTCCCATACTCCTCTTTACTACAACTACTACTAGGACTACTATTACTACTACCACTACTAGTTACATCATAAC
>JAHZMT010001436.1:0-14200 GCA_027743785.1 Sinhomidia bicolor
ACTACACACTAATTTTTTTGATATAATGTGTTGTTATCAAAATTAGACTTCGTGTGACTAACACAGAAGCATTCACACACAAATTTCGCCACGAAAGATTTTTATAGACGAAACAAGACCTGGAGGAAAAGTTGATATTCCAAGACGGCATAGACTCCGTCGTACTCTAAGTTTAACCCGGCTAATTGATCGAATAAATATTGAATCGTGCGCTTTTTCGTCGTCGTTTGCTATTGGAAAAGGGCACAAGAACATATATATATATCACGCTCATAAATTCCGCAAATCGACCAAAACTATTTATAAAACACGATGATTAATTTGTTAAATGAATTATTTTGGAAACATAATATATTATGGAACAAATAAACACAAAGATGTTTTAAATAGATTAAATAATACACAGTAGAAATATTATGATATCAGTAAAACATGGAAAAGATCAAGCTTACAGCACAGCAGCGTAGCAGCTTCGCACGCACTTTTTTATATTCCAGGTAACGTAATCAGGGATAAAAATGAAAACCAAAATTAAAACACCACTTACACTCACCACCGGGACTACCGTTTCCAATTCCAAGTTCAATTTGTTGATCTCCAACAGTTGGTGCTCGCTTTCCACATGCAAAACCGCGATCTGCCCACCACGCAATTAAAACAAGAGCGGGGAAGAATAAGAACGTTAGAACAGCTTCCCAAACATCAACAATGTCAGGAGTAGAAACCTGAAGTATCACGATGAGCCAAAGGTACGCAAACAGACTGAATACGCTCGTAATCATAAACACCTGAAATTAATAGACATTTTTTTTAAAAAATGAACACACTTGTGGTCTAGAGTCTAGAGTTGGGTGCTTAAGTAAGTTTTTTTATGGCTCACATTGAACAATCTGACTTTTCTCGTTTCACCATTAGGAATGGCCATTATACAAACGGCACAAATCACCAATAAGTTGAACAAAGGTATGCAAACAGACTGAATACGCTCGTAATCATAAACACCTGAAATTAATAGACATTTTATTTTAAAAATGAACACACTTGTGGTCCAGAGTTGCGGTGCTTAAGTAATCTTTTTATGGCTCACATTGAACAATCAATTTTACTTCAAATACTTCCGGCTCACTATCCTTTGCACCGGTAGATAAATAAATCTGTCAAAAATTCAATCATTTTGAAATTATTTAATAACTCCATTTTAAAAAGTAATACAATAATTATCCACGTTGATTGCTACTACAAGTATCACATAGCCCCAAAAGATATATTACCTTTTTGGTTTTACTAGTTATTTTTTCAATTGACCCCATAAAGATGTCAGCAACAATCGCAACTCCCATAAAGCAGTAAATTAAACCGCAACAGTAGAGCGTGGCTCTGACTGGAGTACTCCATGCTGATTCGTATGGGATAAACGGCAAAAGTAGCCCCGGTTCGCAGAAATCATTCCACCTTCCGGTGAAGGTATCATTTGTAGTAACTTCACCAGAGTCCGCCATTTTCCAACTTTAATAACTTTTTCTCACAGTTGACAGCTTTTAATATTAAATTTGAATTTAAGGTGCTGATACTGGAAACGCCATGTCAAGTTCCAGTAAGGAAAACGCAAACTTTTTGATGATGAATCGATGTCGCTTTAAACCACAACAACATACACAGACATCAATTTTTCAATCACTATTGAATACTGATGCTATATTTCACATCACTAATATACATACATGAATGTTTCTTTACCTTTTTGACACTTGTGGTCATGTGCTTTCAAAGTCGTCAAGCTATGAGAACTATTCCAGACTACAGTTGAGCTGAAATCCAGAAAACAATCTATTAGATAAGTAATTAATTTAAAAGGACAATTTCTTATAGCTACACAACAGATACACAAATCAATTGATTCATCTAAAATACCATCGCCAGGTTCAATGTCATACGTCAACAACTAACCATAAAAACCACAAGACAATGCTTTCCTATTTTTATTCTTCAGTTGACAAAATATTAACCTTAAGTACTGTCTACTGCGTGAGGGGATTGGAAACTTGTACGATACTTATGTATCGTGAGTAGCGCAGTTTTCCAATGATGTATCATATTGATTAACATTCCACTTCCAACAAAGAAGATATTCCTACTGAGTTGCCACTTGTTTCCTATTGCAGAAAGAACCGTCACGCGCACAGTCGTAAGAACAGCTTTGATATAAACAGCAAATAATGTCAATCAATGTAAACATCTTGTCACCTTTCACCTCCTACTTCATTCATTTTTTGGTGATGGTCGTGGAAAGAAATTTTGTCCAGAGAACATGGAACTATGGGTTTGTTGTAAGTAGCGAGAGAGTCGTATTGGGATTTGCAGCTGATATTGATGAATCGTTTTAATTAAATTATGTATGTTATTTTAACGAGATAAATTGTTTGTATACTATTTCTGATAGCGCACCTAAAGTCAGCCAAGTATGAAGAAACATCTTAGTAGAGATGTATTTTTGTTAAGACGTAAAGGAAATGTCAAACAAATGAACATTGCCAAGATTTTACTTGTGTTCTCTGCAGTGTTGTTGAGTCGAGATCGCTGAGAACCAAGTAGCAGTAATGATCATGAAACTCACTAGACTGTGAACCAGACCTGGAACACTCAAGGAATGCGTTTTTATTGTAGGGGTATTGAAGAAACATTGTGGCGTTTTGCGACATAGCTGATATCATATCATCATCAGGCAACTCTGCTTTTACATCTGGAAATTCTGGAAAGATGTGATAGTGATGAAGATGACGGTTGCATGTTTCATCTGTTGGACTGAAACTGGAAACTGCAATGTAGTGAAAGTTATAAAAACTAAATTGAGTATGCTTACATACAAGCTACTTATATTTGTTGGTAGGCAAATAAATCGAAATGCAACATGTGAAGTGTGAACTAATCCATGATATCATGTTTTGTATCCATAATCAAATCAGACTGTGTAATGGGCAGATAATATACTGCCTTCTGGATACATTCTTGTACAAAATTGTGAAATCATGGAACACGCAAAAACATTCCTGAACAGTTTATCATGTATGGAGGTTTTTACTAGGCATGACTCATATTTATAATTTCCAGTCACTTTTTTTACTACATGACATTGAAAACATGGCATTGACATTATTTTTGGCAGTATTATACTTAAATAAAATGTACAATGTTCACCGTCCACCGTCCAGCCAACCCACGCTATCCCGTATAAATGAAATATAATTTAATGTTTGTTTGTACAAATTTCATTTTTATATGTAGTTCTTATTTACTACATCTGCATGATTGAGTCAAGAAGACACGACAAGGATGTATGTATTTGTCATAAAGTCGGTCAATATTCAAGTTTCCAGCAAAGCGTTCTCTCTCATATTATTTTATGGATCGAAGCTTGGAGAGCGCAACATGTAGTCTCTAGTGGACTGGATTCCAGTCTGGTCACTGGAATTGCCTATATCTCCTTGAACAAATGATCATACCAGAACAAGAGGACATACAATGTCAGAGTATGAATTTAAACTGTATGTCGCGAGGCAAATAAAGAAGCTGTATCATACTTTTTACATGAAGAACTGGAAAATTCGGTGCTGTTTAAGCGGATATAGTATACAGGCGAACAATATTTTTATTATATTGCAAAACATCCAAAATATCCAAATAAACCTTTAATTTAATCTTCCATTCACTGCACATTATTCTCATAGCACTTATATGGACCATACTGATATGTGATTGAAGAGTAGAAAATGCAATGAACATTTGGAGGCGGTTATAACCTCATAATAGCATTAATTTTAAAGGACAAATTTGCACCGTGTCCAAAAGCAATATCATTGCAAATTAACCCCAAAACACGGACCTTTTCATCATCTTTGTCGGTAAAAATATGTCAATACGTGGTTATTAAAAGTGAAAAAATATGTAGTAACACAGTACACAGCAGATAATACGAAAACATATTTTAAGTAAAAAGTCAATCAATTAGCTGCTTACACGGTCTCTTGGTCGGCTATCAATATTAATCGTTTTTCTGCTGTTGACATTGCACTTTATAGAATGATCAATGATTGTACGCACGTGTAGAATTTAATCAGATTTCATTTACAAAACACGATAAATAACAAAACTCCATCATTTTTAATTGATCAAATAAATTCAATTTGCAATCGTATTTAGAAAACACAATTTTACATTAAGATGTTTTGGCGTGAATAAAATTAAAATAAGCTACTTAATTGAAATGCACTGAGCAAGTAGAAAAACATCATATGCATCTCAAACAAGTAGGTATTTCAACAATTACGCATCTTGACTTTAAGCCCTAAAGTTTAGGGTTGCCAGCTTTCTTACAATTCATTCAGCTTTAAAAAGATGTGGTGACTCACATACATGTCACGCTAGTGAACTGCATTCATAGAGATGAACTCAATAATCCCGTCACATCTGCACCAACGTGTTCACGTACAGTAGTAAACCATACACAAACAAACACACACATTAGGAAAGTATACTACATTTTTGCAACACGTTTTCATTCAAATTCAAGAAGATGCACAATGCATTTAAAAAGAAATCATAATAATATGTAATCAATGCTATTTTGGCTTTGAAAACTGGTTTACTGAAATTATAAACATGCTGGTGAGTGCTGAATCATATAATTATAATTTTTTATCTTAAAGTTTACATGTATACAAAATACTTGCAATGGTATTAAAAATCTGCATATAGTAAGAAACAAAACTGTACATTAGTTTAACTCCCACTCAACATCACAACAAGCATAGGTAGCTTTTGAACTTTTCATTCTGCATGTTTTAAAGCTCATAATTTATATAACGTTCCATATTATTATTACCACTGTGAACTTGTAGTGTCTAACTCACAAGCATGCAACACATAACCTTGTACCTTAGCCTATAGCGCAAACTCCGTATTTTAATTTGTACATTTACTCACGGAACTCACAAAAGTAAAAAAATGCGTGCCTAACTATTTACGCCTAAAATCATGTAACTGTAATAATGGGAGTAGGTTAAAACTGTCAACGGCACGGTTGCATGTGTCCGGAGAATATTTTCTGGGGTCAATGCTTCTGATAAGTCAAGTCAGCAATTCTAGGTACATACCTTACAGTAGTTTGTTTTTATTTATGACTTCTAAATTCAAATGTACCGTGCAATGAGATCATTTGCCATTTATGACAAATTACTTTTAACTATTTGAATCTGTAATATTTTTTAAGCATTCCAATCATTTTAGGTTATCTTATTTTGATTTAATACTTTGTATATCTAAAAGTAAATAAAAGGCCTTTTTGCACAAACTATAAACGCAATACAGTTTTTTAGACAACAAAGTAATCAACGAGAGCAAATGCTTGCTTGTGAAAAAATGTTCGTGTTTTCTGTCCCACATTTATTACTACGAAGGTATTTTTTTCACGAATTTCAGAACACGAAGAGTAGGATTAAAATCTGTCATTGTAGATTACTTGCACATGCAAACAAATTCTAGAAGTAATATAATAATATTAATAACTTCCTCTTAGCTTAGTTTACGCTGGAGTTTAAAAAAGGCAACAACGCCTACACGAGGCACGTTTTTGGTTTAATTTGCTGTCTGTCATAAACCTACAAACTATGACACACACCAAATACCAAAAGTTGCAGATGTTGTGATTTGCTGTGCTTGCTCATTGCTATATGCAAGTTTAAAAATACTCATTTATTTATGTATGTACATTNAAAAAGGCAACAACGCCTACACGAGGCACGTTTTTGGTTTAATTTGCTGTCTGTCATAAACCTACAAACTATGACACACACCAAATACCAAAAGTTGCAGATGTTGTGATTTGCTGTGCTTGCTCATTGCTATGCAAGTTTAAAAATACTCATGTATTTATGTATGTACATTCAATATTACGCTTACGCACCTATTGTCAATTGAGCTATAAAAAGGTATGATTATGTTCAAAACTATTTTGGGTGCATCACTTTCAGAAATTTATACATACATGGTAGTATACTTAAATTGAATTGAATACCTACCGTAAATTCTGAAACAAACGCAGCTGTGCCTATTATGCAACATTGAAAATTAATTTATCAGACTTAACTGCTTTTATTTTAGTGTTTCTAAACAAGGAATTATAAAGATTGGTCGATTTATATTTGAAAAATATATTTGAAAAAGATTTCACTGAAAATCCCGTAATATATCAAGTTGCCTTTAAACAGATAGTGCAGATTTTTGGAAGGGCTACGCTTATTACAAAGCTACGTTTATTATAGAATTTACGGTATCAATGTGTATGTATATAATATTTCAAATAAAAAGGTTTGAGCCGAACTGCAAAAGAACGCAAGGGAAAAAACCAACCAAATGATATTAAAAATGCTGATGATATCATGAATATGATGACGACACGACACACCAATGTAAAGCAAAAATTGCTCAAAGCTCTTTTCATGCCGGCCTACCAACCTTGGTGGCGAATTCATGACAAGCTCAACTCATGCTATGCAAGTTAATTTTGGAAGATTGATATAAAATTGAAAATCATCACATCATCACGGTATTAGTAATAGGAACCCCACACATAAATCAACATTTTACTTTGCAATTTAGTACACTAGCATTATTACTAATGATGAGTTGCCTAAAATTGACCAGGTACATAACCTTATATAATCATTGTTACATTCACATAGTTATTTGCCACCGCATCGTAAAACCTTAACTACTTGTTTGGAATGCAAGGAGTGGACGGACAAGTAATTCTTTCTCATTGTCAATCTTGGCACGAAATCAAAACGAAGATCATCGTCCTAACTTCTGTGGAAAGCGGAACACAATAATTCCAAACAATACGCTAGAAGGAACATTGTTTCCAACATGCAAAATTGAAAGCAGATTAAAATATTATCATTATTAAATTATTTAGCGAATATTTTTTACTTTGTGAAAACGTGTTTATAAACGCCAAGGACAAGACAATGTATGTACCAAGTGTGTATATTTTAAAAAAATTATAAATTGCGGTATTATTTAGTACAGTACACGTTGTTGAGTAAATATAAAATTACACCTTGAAAACAACTGGAGTTAAACAATGCAAACCTACATATGAGCATATACAATTTTTTAAATATAAACAGGTAAACATAGTTCACACACTCATTAACACCACTTTTATCATTTATAGACACTTGTATATGCCTTGCATACATTATTAGCTCATTTGCTTGCACAATGACTAGCATAACAATCTTGTTCCGGTCGGCACTCGACAGTGATCATACGCCTATGTCTGTCTATCCACAACAAGTTCAAAAGTGTTCGAGGATGAGATGCTTTATAAAATGCTTCCATCATTCAAACATCCTTACCCATACATTTCATTTACACCAGTCACCAGTCAAATAACTCATCAAAATATTTTTAGCAATTACGCAGACTACGTACATAATAATAATAAGTATTGGGTCATGCCTATATAAGTATACCATTGATGCAAACATGCCTATTACATCTTAATTGGTTCTCCATAACATAATGTAACAATAACAGACTCATCACCATTCATCAGTCCAAGCTTTTATTATGCTGACTGTTACATACATACTTGCAAATTGCAATAAAAACATTTGCCTTGAAGTTGCCCTTGCTAATAACTTTTCATGTTGTGGATATCAAATATATTAGCGTGATGTAATAATGACAGTGTGATGAACAACACAGGTTATGGAGAAATTTAGACATATAGCACCAGTATACCCAAAATATTATATTATAACTCTATTGGTGGTAAAGACACTATCACGTTGATCAGTCATACCATACAACCGTCATCATCTTACAACTCTTCTCTTCCAAAATGGAATATCTTTTCTTGATCTTTTTATTTTCATCATGTAAAGTCTGTTTGTACTCCAATACGAATGCTCCATATCCACTCAACCATCTGACTACTACGTCAATGGGAATGAACATAAGTGTACAAGTACTATGAAAAAAATATTCAAAGAAGGTCGTGCTTTTTAGCTTCCAAGTTTTTATACAAAATCTTAATAGTTGTAACAGCGTGATAGGATAATAGAATATAAATTGGATTTACTTTATAATGGCTTATTATTCATCTGATCATTTCTTTTCCAAAAGAAACTGAAGTACGTAAGCATATTATAATATAGTAAATTGCAATTTGCAATAAAAAAATGATAAAAAACATGGAGGTGATTTGATATATTATGAACCTACACTTAGGTATTTCGTACTCGTGCAATACATATTATATTTCTTAATGACAAATCCAAGAGAAAAACCTACCTACAGTTTTCCGGTGCTCTAGATTCAGCCTTCGGTTAAAGAAACGGCAAATTTTACTTTTAGTTGCGTGACGGCTCAAGAAGTGCAAGTGTGGTGGTATCAGATGTATGTCACAGTCACACACAACACAAACCCAGTGAATTAACCACGGCATGTGCCAAATATAGAAGCACGTATACATACCGTTCAATGAAAAATATCGATATGAAACACGTAAATTTTTAATTACTCTTATTAAAGTACATCCGAAATTAGCTAGAACAAAATTCAACATTAGCTTTACCTTTAACATTTAGGTTTTTACAGTTCAAACGCAAAGATAACAATCAATTATGCGCCAGTTTAGCTTTTGGCTTCGCTTTTATTTTTCATTTGTGGGTGAAATCAAATCGATCTAAACAATAACCCTTTATCGTAGCTGTTTACAAGGCAAAAGTGTAAAAGGAAAATAAAAATATTAAAAAATAGTATGTATGCACTGGTAACTGGAGATTTATTATGCATTTTTCTTTGTACGTGCTTTAGTATGAAAGCTGTATGATCTAATTATTCATACGTAAAAGTTCATTTAACTTTTTCAACAAAATGGTATGAAATGTAGAGGTTATGTACATACTATGACCCAAATTTTACGTTTGTTTTTTATTTTTAAAAATAAAGCTTCAAGTGAACAAAATATGGAAAGATGGAATAGAAAAGACAATGACAAACAGAAACGATTGTCTACATAATTATAGTTGTATTTTACTTTCTTGCACTTTGTTCTAATTGGCACATCTACGCATTAAATTTTCCAATTAGCAAGGTGTATATGGAATAGAAAGGATACCACTTTTGCATTTAAAGTTCCAATTAGCAGCTAAGTTTTAGTTGGAGCGTAGCAAAGATTTTATATTATTCTAAAGATACTATGATATGCAATGCCCTGCCCTAGTATTTATTTAATTTTTGACCAAAATGTAACATGTTGTATTAACTAATTAACTGGTTTGTAAATTTTTATAGCGTACGTGACGCGTAGAAAAGATTTTCATCACGTTATATTGGTATCATTCAAATCTATTCGTTTTTTTGTTACTACAAATGAACCGTTACCGATTTTTTTCTGTTCACCTATGTATATACATAACTTTCTAAGGGGTTACTAATGCGTATAATTACATACCTTTTGTATTAAAATCATCACAAACGTCCAGTAGCACACTAGTAGTAAGTATCACAACAAGGCCATAAGAATCGAATGCATTAAATAACAGACGTACTTAATGCGATTAAATTCGATGTTGTTTAGTACATAATAGAAGTGAAAGGAGTCTTGTTCTAATATATTTGTGATTAAACTTGTACGATGTGAATACTAAATTGAAAATATTATTCTATCTCAGTCATAGCCTAAGCATTCCAACTCAATGTTTTATAAACTCAGCTCTTAGTCATAGTTCGAATTCTTTTCTAGAGCTTATAGCTTATTGTCTTTTCTTCTACGACACATGCACAACAAACATGCCAAAGTCTAACACAAACTTTCCGTAAAAATTTGAATCAGGCATGCCATTATTTTATCAGAGCCCATCAATTTTAGAGTGTTTTTTAAATATTGCAAATTGCATTAAATTTGAGTTCTAGTTCTCTATTCTAGTTTGTATTAAAAAAATTACCATAAAACAATGCGCAATGGTATATAAGTTTTATGCTCTTGCACGGTTTATCCGGTTAACCCTGGTTAACCGGATAAAGGCTGTACCTATTATGTAAATAACCGCTAACCGTAAATAACCTATTACGTATTGGATTAAAGAGCTTAACATACATACGTCGGATGGAACTTGGAAAAAACAAACAGTATGCCCAGTATTATTAGTGTTGTTTGTTGAGGGACGTCATTAACCGGCACCGTTTCTAACTAAATATCTTCAACAGAGCTTTATGTTGACAATATGTCATGAGAGATTGACAAATTAGAGCAATAAACGAAAAGTAAATATGCACTGGCATAGGTAAGCAATGAATAAATAACATGAACATTATGCAAAAAAACACAAAGCTGTCTCTCTTCGATGTACTGACACACCTATATGTAATATACATATATGTACCATGTTGCGTCAGCGTATCTCATGACTATGACCAACTTTATTCTCTCCCACTGTAATTGTAAACTAATAGTAGTAGTAGTAGATATACTTTTAAGAAATAATAATTACTACTTTGTTCATTGTTTCTTTTCAATATTCTTGCAAATGTAAGTTGAACTACCTAATCTGTTATAGATACATACATCTACATTTTGTACGTGTGGAAATAAAGGACATCTGAAAGGTATATGGCTAATGCTACTATTCTTACATGATGCAAAGGTCTTACCAAAATATATTCAAGGTGGAACTTAAAATTTGGAAGTGGTCCTTCCAGAGAAGAATAGGTAGGTATAAACACGTCACCCTTTGCCCTTGGTTTCCACTTTTGGAATAGGTATGGTATATCTACAAATCTTGCTATTGACACTAACAAACAAAAAAGGGGCCAAATTATAGTCGGTAAATGTATATTATGCATTATGCTTTAATATAGAGTAGTAGTGTTAGTAAAATAATTGGTAAACATAGCATCTGTATCTATTCACTTTTAATTTAAAAGGAAATAATGCTCGTTGAAAAATGGTTGTACACGTGCATTTTCCATCGTATTAACCATTTTTGACTTGACGTTGCTTTTTAAACATGCAATAGCACAGCAGTAATCTTACTAGACTGGAAAGAATTCTGGACAGGTGCCAATTAGGTAGACTTTCAGGATGGAAACTTTCTCATTGCATTTACGATCGTACTGTACATGACATGTGTTGGGGTTGGGCAGTACATTGTTCTTAAAATAGAAACAGAAGCTCGCCCCAGGTATTACGGTAGGTAGGTATATTTATTCGATTCGTCAATTCTAGGTCAATACAGCATAATTTGTATACGGGTTTATTCATTATTACGATAAATATGCCATTCTTCTGAACAACTGCCTGCCTGCACACTGTATACCCAGTTACCTATGAATCAAGATTCATATAAATGCATTTTATGCTACTAGAACAGATAGAAAATTTGGCATTTGCCAGACCACTCAGCCCGACATTGTGCATACGTCATACGAGAAAACAATGGTGCCCATAAATATACTTTATTTTTATATTGGAAACGTTAATTCAATTCTACGCTATGAAATGATATAATGCAAAAAACAGCTTATCAAATACCTTACTATTTCCGGTGTTTTAAAAAACCGAAATTTCGTTGAATTCGTGGGAACATGATACGTGCATAGTGGTTAGAGCACACACCCCTTTCTCCCCTATCATGTTCTTATTATATAACGTGTTAAATTTAGTTTAAATCATTATGATTCAATGCTGTACCTCCTACCTGCGTCTACGTGTAAAACATTGTATATTTACAATAAAATGCTTGAGTGGGTTGGCTTGCGTGTAAATATTAAACATGAAACCGTGCAAGACATCACGGAAGAACATTCATAGTTCGGCTGTGATAAGTATGGAATATTAATTATTCAAAAATCAACCAAACAAAACATTACAAAGTATGTATAACATGAGCAAATAAAAAGGTACCATAAGATAGTTTCACCGTCACCCACACAATGCACTTAAATTCTTAATCAAGAAATAAAATGCTTGAGTGGGTTGGCTTGCGTGTAAATATTAAACATGAAACCGTGCAAGACATCACGGAAGAACATTCATACTTCGGCTATGATAAGTATGGAATATTAATTATTCAAAAATCAACCAAACAAAACATTACAAAGTATAACATGAGCAAATAAAAAGGTACCATAAGATAGTTTCACCGTCACCCACACAATGCACTTAAATTCTTAATCAAGAAATATTCTTGTTTTCTTCCTACCATCTTTTCAATTTTCTATAACTGTTTTGTAATGTAAACAAGGAGCAAAAAATTGAATTTAAAAAAAAGTTCCCTTAATTGTCTTGTCTCTTTTCTTTTGTAAACTTTCTAAATTGATAATGAGACAGCATTTGAGCTTTTGTTGCCTTTCGTTCACAAAAAATTTTAATGCTTATTACTGTCTTTTCTTAACTCAAACTAAGCGTACCCACCAACACTTCAACATTTAATAATACCAAAAGATTTCATAAATATTGAATAACTTTATTCAAGTAGTCTATTTTGCTTTATATTGATAACTTTAAAACTGTAAGCTACAAGGTGGTAAATACCAAAAAGAACAGAACTTTTCAGAACTAAACTTGGAAGTGTTATGTACTTTTGTAAAGTAATGAAAATGAAACAGATTATTGGTACAAATTACCCAGTCTAAGGCGTCTTTGCATTTACCATCATTTTACGCTAAACAGCACGATGAACCCATAATGATGTGTTTTTTAAAGACACCGCATTCCCTGATTTATTTCTAATGTATGTCTTTTTGCAAAAGTTAAGACTATTCATCCATGGAAAATATAGATCAAAGCTCAAGTACAATGGATGTAACAACAGATAAACACTCTTCTTTCCATAAACTTTCCCATATAAAAAATTCACCGCCTTCTGCATCATAGTGCATGTTTGTCTTTGTGATAAAATGCAGAAGGTTTAGCCAAATGCAACATGTGCAAAAACATATCACTTGTTCCTCTCAACAGGCTTTCAAATAAATTTTTAGTCTTATTATGCAATTTTTCCTTCAACTTTCTCAGGTTTTTTTGAAAAGCAGCTATTTATTATTATATCTGTAGGTATTAAGATTACAATAAAAACTTTTGCATTTCACTGCGTTAACGTAATAGCTTTAATACAAGCAACGAGAAGTATGCGCTTCCTCTGGTATGGTCCTAATAGGTAGTGAAAATTACACGGGCCAAAGGATAAATTTTACAGTTGTTGTATCCATAATGTATTATCTACCATGCACAATTGAATAAGCCATAACAATAATAATAATAATAATAATTGCGCCTACTCTCTAATACCGAACCACACAATAGTTCTGTCATTCTTACAATATGACACTCAGAACGTGGACAGCAGCAACAGCGAAAACCTTTGAAAGAAAACTTAATTCAGCCATAATACTTAAAAACCTCTGCTTCTGTCTCACCCCCAGTCATCAATAAGATTTCTATACTTGTGTTTAGCCATTCAAATAGTACCATAATAAAATAACGACTCAGCAGCACGCATGTTTTCAACAATGGACTTTTATTTGCTTAAAGTTAAAGCTGCATAGTGTCATTAAACCATGCTTAATTTTTATCAACATGGCACAGCCACACATACAAAAAAACTTTCGAAACAATCAGCACATCTTTCTTGTAAGAATATAAGAATTTTACACGTAAAATATAAATCCGTGTATACGAAAACATGTGTGCTGTATACTCTTTGTATAATATTCGTGCAGTATAAGTTCAGTTTACCAATTGTACTATTTACGGTTAAAAAATTCAGAAATTACTGTGCTGTTGTCTATACTTTTTTGGCCATTGTTGGCCCTGCTATCTTGTTAATGAACCGTGCAAGGGTATGAAATTGAAATTTCCTTTAACTTTTTTACGGAGTTTGGTGTAGGTATACACATATTTTTTTTAAATGCAAGCTACATGAAATTTTGCATCAATATTGGCCGCCGCAGTAACATTTGCTACGATTTTATTCATAAAATCAAGAATAAATCTGTGCTTATATCATGTAAAATCTACATGTAGATTACCTATACCTACTTACATATACATAAAAATGACAACAAATATATTACATGGTGCAAACTGGCTAGACATTCAATTTACCTTTAAACCAGTAAAGTCAACTCGGTTGTG
>JAHZMT010001437.1:0-19900 GCA_027743785.1 Sinhomidia bicolor
GCATTGTGTAGCGCAAAGTGTTATTTCTGCCCGAGTGACTTTAATCCTTTCGTCGTGTCGAGGAGTGAAAGACGAGAAAAGGGATTTATTTTCTTTTTTACTTTTTCATTTTGTCTCCATCCTACCTCGCGTCTCTCCCCCTGCTAACTGACATGCTCACCACTGCATCTCTTTGCAACGTCTTCTCTATAGGATATTGTTGGAAATGGCGACAAAAATTGTTTCTCACCTTTATGTACCAACCTATGCATGCACCATTTTCCGCGGCACCTTGCCATAGCACACTCACTATATAAATATATAATACATTCATGTCTAATAATAGGTATCATATTAAATGCCAGTCCCTACACAACTATAATATCACAGCACAAGAGAAAATCGTGAGATAGATGTGTATTTCCATCTACCATGAAAATTACTTGAGCCTTGAGCTGTTCGTCAGTCACTTTTGTAGGACGCAGCCACAGGTCCTTTTCTCTCGCTCTGTCTCTCTCTCTCTCTCTCTCTGCTTCCTTTTTTTGAGAAGGGGAAAGAGAGAAAAAGGAAAAAAGGAAAGAGAGCAGGAGTGACACCCAGCAATCAATAAAGGCTCCACTCTTGCCACCACCGCCATCATCATCATCCTTGTCGCACACATCAAATTTAGGTACGTACATCGTACATGAAATGATTCAACGGTCTATTTACCATCAACGCCACCACCACTGCTACTACTTTATGATGATGATGCTACACATCGTTTTTATACTTGAGATAATAAAAATACCTCGCAGCTCATCTCGTCGACGACGACAGCGAGGGTTTACAGAGTTAAGGGAAAAATAAAAAGGATGGAAATAGGTATAAGAAAAACTCCCAATGCAGATATACAACAACACTTGCTCATCATGATAACCCTGCAAAAAAGTAGAAATGAGAAATAATCAAAAAGATTTGCATAATAAAAAGAAGAGAAGAAAGATGAAAAAGCACCAGCAGCAACTTTTTTTTATAACATTACGTTTTTGCATAATAATAATATCTTCCATTTATAAACCATAAACCTGCCTAGTTCATTTGATATTTCAATTTCAAACCGTTCCGCAAAAGTCATTTAGTCAACATTGCACACGCAGAGTACGACGAAAAAATATTTCGCAACTTTACACGTTTGCCTTTCTCTCGAGGAGATGGATAAAAACTGCCATCTTTGGTTAGACGGGTTGAACAGCAAAGGAAAGCCACAGCAAACTCAAATTAATATTTACTGTATATATTCAAAGCTGCTACATTCTCTCGCCTTTCTTTATTCTCACTCTGTGCACTTGCATGAGTTCTTGCTCGTCTTCATGTCGATCCGATTATTCCGATGGCTTTGGCCAACTTTTTTTTCTAGCCTTGCTGTTGTATTAGCCAAACTTGAATAGTATATAGAAATTGTATACTACTACAGACGATTTTTTGGATTTTTTTTCTGTCGGTTCTTCGACGAAAGAGTAGAGTCCGGACAGCATGAGCACACAGTGCCACACCATCACTACCACTCAGCAAAACATCAGCATACAACAACGCCCTTTTGCAGTGTCTGCATTGCGGCATACAACAAAAGGGGACCAGATGAGAGAAGATCGAGTGAGTCGAGAAAAGTGCGAGCGAGTAGCACGACCAATACTTGTACAACGACAATAGCAGCGGCAGCAGAAGCGAGCGAAATACACAGAGTTTACTTTTACTTTGCAGTCGTAAAAACTTTCCCCTTCAGTCTTTTGAAGTAGTAGATCGGGCTGGTGGCGGTAGGAACAGCAGTAATAGTAATAGTAGTAGTATGCGTTTGTTTTAAAGGATTCCGAGGGAAACACCTATGCATCATGATGCATAACTCGTTCAAAAAAATGTGAACTCACTTGAAAGAAAAAATACTTGCTGAATCGTTACTACACTGCCACCATCCCCACGACCATGTGAAAAAAGGTTCTCTTGGGCTCTTTGAGTAAATAGAAAGACAAGAGAAGAGCAGCTCTTGAGAAATGTAGGGAAAAAATGGAACAACAAAAGCAATACATGTGTTTTGTGTGATAAAAGTGGCAGTGATGCATGAAAACCTAAGCACGCCACATAATAATTATTGCTCGACATCATTACTGATCATCATTAGAGAACAGGTAAAACGACAACGTAGGCGTAGAAAGGAAAAAAAATCAAAGGCATCAGGAGAAAGTTATAATGATGGAAGATGAGAGGAGGAATATATGTATGTAATATGGTTGATCTGTGCAAAATATTACGACACGTTTGTCAGTCATATCATCCTTTTCTTCTTTTAAAACATACACATCATGATAACGAAACATGGTAAATAAAAGCGTTTTTGATGAGTTTCTTTTAAATTTAAAATTTTCCCGAAACTTCGCAAGCTGCATTCAAGTATATACAAATACAGTTTCTGCTAAAAAGAATATTTGGGGCGATGATGGTGATGATGGTTCACTGCCAAAAGTTGGCTTGGATTATCATCTCTTTTTGCTCCTATTTTGTCCTCGTGGTGATGATAGACGATGATAACGATAATCGTTACTGGTTAAGGGGAGGTGGTGGGCATGGCACACTAAATACTGCTGCATCTCTCTGCTGGCGGTGCGGTGATGGTATAAAAGGCCAAAGAGAATAATAGTAAATTACACATAAGATGAGGTGGCAGCAAGCTAAGCTTTTCAAGTTGACTGCAGCCAAAAAAGTAAGGAGAAAAAAAATATATATTTAAAAAAGTTTGAAACTTGGAACTGGACCCGGACGCGACAAAATAATGTTGGTTGCGGGAAAAGGCGAGAGTGAAATTACTGTTCAAAAGGGGAAAAAAAGAAGATCATGTGCTGATATTTATGCCGCAACAACAGCAAAAGAGCACCATCATTATCTCTTTTTCCCCCTTTAATTAAGACAAAAAGTCACATATGCATGCCAGGAACCAACTAATATCTTTTTTGCAAGTTTTTTTCTGCAAGCATAGAAAAAAAACCTTTGAATGTAATGAAAGAGATTGGAAAGAAGCTTTTAAATAAATACGTTATATATGGAATTGGTATAAGCCCTTCATATTATTATTATACCCATATTAAACTCTCGTATAGGTACTCTTCATCTTTTTTGTTACCCACACAAAAGTAAAGAGGAGAAAACTTTTGCTTGCTTTCACCTTGGTAGAAAGTCAAACAATAGACCACACACATATATATATGCTCTCTTACGGTGGGTTGATGGGATGGAAGCGACGACGAAGACTATATAGGAGGGTGATCATGATGATGATGTTGAAGGAGTAGCAGTATTGCTTCTGGAGAAGGCACACCACCACGGATGAAAAAGTGTATATCTGTGCCAAGTCGGATGTGCTCCAATCCACTAAAAATGGTAAATATTAGATGGTTTGTTGAGATGAACGTTGAAAAAAAGTGAAAAAGTAGGTAGGTAGGTATAGAAAGCTTTTTTCTCTCTTAGAAGTAGTTTTTTAGTTCATAAAATAAAATGCGCACTCTGTGAGCTCTACATAAAAAGAGAAAAACAGCACACACGCTGACAGTAGAAAATGAGACATGGAATTTTGGTTTTAAAAAAGCTCTAGTTTTTTTTCTACTTTTTTTTCTTCTTCTTGTGTACAACAGCTGTACAGCTTGTTTGATGCAAAAAGAGAACTTTCACTGCGATTTACTTTTTCGTTGTTGTTGTTGTATGATGATGACCTACAATGCCATTTCTTGCTGTTATATATCCCTACCGGGAGACATTTTTGTTAATATTTATGTAAGCAGAAGAGCAAAGGGAAAAGTTTTTTCCAATGAAGGAAAAGAGAGTGGAAAGCAGTGATTAGCGGAGTGGAGGAATGTCTCCAGGCGAAAAGAGAGAGAAAGAGAGAGAGGTCTGTTGTAAGCGAGAGAGAATGTGAACTAAGCACAAGAAATGTCTCCAGTTCTTTTCATTACATATTATTACTCTAATATGAAAAACTTGGTAAAACTATAACATGTTATCCGTAAAGGACACTAACATGATAAGAGACTAGAGAGAGTAGTAGAGAGAAGGCAATGTGTGCACTATGTAAGGCCTTTGTAAACTTTTTTGGTGGTTTAGTCCCAGTCCCAGGTTTCTATTTCAAATATTGTTTGAACGAGAAAGCAGAGGATATAAAAATGGAGATTGCTTGGAAAGTTGGTTCTCTTTGGTGTAACTTTCTATTATTTCTAATCCTTCCCCACTATCATCATTATACATATTTACAATCACTACCATGATGATGCCACTACCACTACCACTACTACAACCAACCACCTCTCTTTAGATACTAGGGAGTACTTATATATGTTTGATTTACGTGAGTGGGGAACTTTCTAATATAAAAAAGTAAAGCTTCGTTCCGAGGACACCTGGACTAGATTCCTTTTAAATATGGCTTCATTTTTCACTATCAATTCATTACGCAAGTAAACCTTTTAGAAAAGAGCCTAAATTAATACATAGCGTATAATAATATTAAATTTAATGTAATAACGGTTTTCGTTTGGCTGCTTTTTATTAATATATTCAGAGAAGGGAAAGTGGAGTGGAGATGGATGATTGCACGTGAAAAGTAAAAAGCAAGCTGAAGAACGTACATATTTTAGCTCATGCATATGTGCGTGGGTACGATGATGATGACAAGCAGAGAGAAAGTAAATTGCATGGAACTGTTTCGCTTTGGTAATTGGTGTAATGGTGGATGTCGAAAAATGGTAAGTGGTGGGGGTAAGGACGGAGAAAGTTTTCTCCGGGATTTTATGATCCCCTTTCGTTGTCATAATGTACATACTATAAGTACATCCAAAATAATAGTGTTTACTTGGAAAAATATTTTACACTCTGAGGCGGTAGGCGGTAGTGGTGCGGAATAATTTTGGTTGATGGAAACGAGAAAACAATTTGAAGGGTATTTTCGCTCGAGGTTGAAATGGAGATGGAATTGACAACATATGTAAACATTACTGATGATGCGGATTTTAAGAGTATGGATGGATGGTACTAGAAAGTCTGAAAAATATGAATATAAAATCCGAGTAGTAGTTTGACATTTTGACAATTCCATGTCACCAGCTCATCTAGGTTTCGACGTGGTTTCGTTTCTACAAGGCATTTCCAATTTTATTCAATCCAAAGGATAAAAATGGTGATATCGTATGGAATTTTATTTATAAAAGTGCTGAATGAAACCAACAGACTAACAGTAGTATCAAGATGATTAGATATTTAACTTACGTCTCCAATGCGATTCTACTTTGAAATTTTAATTGGAATTAATTCTAATCGCATTGGAAACGTAAGTTAAATATCTAATCATCTTGAGTAGTATATGATGAAAAATGTTCGCTGTACAAAACCAATTCTGCTGACTGACATATAAACCATGGAACCAAATCCAAACATATGTACATAACAAAGATGAATGACTATTGACTACACTACACAAATTATTAATATTTTGGTTCATTTTTCGTACCGATTATTATTAATTTCGGAATTGTAGCGTACATTCTACGAAAAGTCATTTTTCTTGGTTCTTGTCAAAATTACTACTGGAAATGGGGAATTGCTTTGGAAAGAAGAAGAGTAAAAGAGTCGAAAAAGGTGCTGGAGATGTACATGGGAAACCAACAAAAAAGCGTAAAGAGTCCCTCGAGCCTTCTGAATTACATCATGTCGTTGATAAACAAGATTTCACCAATCAACTCAAGCTCGCTGGAAATAAATTGATTGTTGTCGACTTCTATGCAACTTGGTGTGGTCCTTGCAAAATGATAAAACCGAAACTGGAGGAATTAGCGGAGCAAATGAAAAAGGAAAAAGTCATTTTCATGAAAGTCGACGTGGAGGAATGCGAAGATGTTACAAATGACTATGGTATATCAAGTATGCCGACATTCCTCTTGATAAAAAATTCAGAAAAGGTTGACGAGATGTCGGGGGTGAATTTAGACAGACTGAAGGAACTCATAGCAAGCAATATGGGATAGCATATTTCACAACATGCTGCACTGGAACCGTAACCCAAGCCCAAGCCCATGTGAAAGTTCTTTATGCTCATTATCAACTGACCATAAATTAAAAGTTTATAAAAGTTTATGCTTATAAACCGACTTTTAACATTACTATGAGTGTTTCTATACGATAATTTTGCGAGAAACGTAATATTATTAATAAATAATACACGGAAGGTAATGTAAAAACAACGTCAAATCTAATTTTGGTGTCTTCAATAAATTATTTTTACTTACTGGATTCATGAATATTATTTACTTTAACAATATAATTTAGACTCTTTGTTTATGCATACAACTGAGAACGTAAACTATTCTAAATTACTACTGTACGAACAAATGAACTGGATTACCGAATCAGTTGCTGATTACAGTTACTCATTACAATTGAGATGATAGGAGATTCAACATAATTATTGTACGTATGTAGTACGATAATACGTACATAAGCAAACTTTACCAATACTTTGGCATAGCGTGAATACAACATTAAAATTGGCAAACGCAAAAATTACAAAAATGAGATTCAAAATTGGTATAGACCCTCACTTTGGAGGAGGTTGGTACCCTCTACTTGTTATAGGTGGATAATATCCTGTGGGTGGTACACTTGGCGGAATTACGGATGGTGGTTGATTTCCTTTTACAAAAGGTGGTTGAGCAACTTGTTGGGCCTGACTATACGGAGGAATACTACTCGGTGCAGGGGGAGGGTAAGAATATGCAGATGTTGAAGAGTGATACGACGAAGACGAGGAAACAACACTTGCTGTGGCCGGCATTGTAGGCGTCAGTGCCTGGATCGGGGTTGATGCTTTCGAACCAGCTGTATAAAAAATTACAAAAAATTTCAAAGTATAGGTATGAAGTGTATAATTTAAAGAAAAACTTTTAATTTCTGATAAATTACACTGAGGCGTAGTAGGATTGGCAGGAGAAACATTTGAAGAATGAGTGTTGCCAACACTGGGAAAGTTTGGCCCTTGTTGTAAAGGTGGAGAATCAGGTGGAGGCGGTTGCTGCGTTTGCGAGTACAAATCTAATACTTGATGACAAATATCTTCCAGTATTTCAATAGACATATCCTCTACAAACATGTCCCACCACCGTAAATGCTCTGACTTCCTCCGATCCCAATCGACAACTTCAAATTTACTTAGTTTTCCTGCCAAGTACATTAAGGCTATAGCAATGATTTCAGGTTCCCATTGCAAGCACAGAGTGGTACATAAACTAGAATATTTAATAAACAATATATATACTTAATAAGTAATAAACCACGTCATTTCTTAAACAAAATGCATACCTGTCGTTTACAAATGTCCATGCCATTTGTACCATTTTTTGAAGTCTGTTTTTATCGCCTTTGAGACATTTGGCGTATTTAAGAAGAAATGTATAAGGGTGTTCTACTTGGAGATCAAATTTTATGGTTTGTAACAAAATCCTTTCCAGAGTCATAACCTCTTCCTACACAAAAATTATAAAAGTACCACCGGTTTAAAAAAATAATTTTAATTAAAAAATCAATAATGACATGTACTGTTATTGATTGTTGACTTACTGTCCAATTTCGTGCTTCCGACCCAAATTGTAAAAACTTATTTTCAGGGAGCAAATCCTTTGCGCATTTCACTACATCCTTACATTTTTTTGGTGTCTCCTCCACTTTTCCAGCCAAAAATAAACAGGCACAAGCAGTAGGCTGCAACGTTAAAGTTTTTACTCAAAAAATTAAAATATTTACAAAACGAGATAAGTAATTCTTAATTAATACACACTTACGTATCTGGGAAAATCCTGGAACGTATGAAACATGTAGAACCGATGAAAGTAAACTACTCCGGTAGCCATTGTTGTTAAACTGAGATTCATTGACGAGCCCAAGTCAATAATGAAACGGGCTCCTTCCCTCCTGTACCTTTGCTCGGCTTCCAAGGGTAGGCCATGATGAACCGAGGGCGGTGTTCGAAGCTCCTTCTTTTCGTAATACCACTTGACCATATCGGTCATTTGACTCTTGAAATTTTTACACACTCATTCATCAATTTCAAAGTAAATATATATCAATCAACTGAACACATTACAACTTCGGTTCCTGTTCGTTCTCAGCGTGCAAAATAACTTATATCAAAGTATTTGGAAATCTAATTACTTACTACTACAAATTATCAATTTATTCGAATTTTTTTGACTCCTTTAAGACTTTGCAATATTTTAATATTGCCCGTCAAAGTCATCATTTCTACGAATCTAGTTGAGCGTGTTTTGGAATAAAATTAACAATAATCTACTTTTCAAAATGGGTTACAACGACAAGCAAAGTGACATTTAAACGAATCAATAACGCATAGGTGCATATTTTTTTAGAATGATTGCATCCTCTTTTGATTTTTTTATTTAAAGGTTAACTTAAAGGTGCTTGTCCTGTCTGTCCTTTTATTAAAAAAAGTCAACCTTTCTACAATATTAAGCTAGAATACTGAAGGCAGCAATAGGCACTATAGTTTTTAAAAAATTTATATGAGGGTGACCTCATTCTCGAACACGAAATCAATCACAACAAATTATACTACATGCTATGCTGCTGATACATAATGCTGCTTGAACTGTCAACAAATTAGAACACAAATGATGCTACGGAGGAAGGGAGTTGACAAATATAAATATTTTGTTTTAAGATAAAATGCATTTTCACATTTCCCGCGCTAACTGCACTTGGCATTCATGAGATAAGAGATGAATTTGTTTATATTACATCAAAACATCTGACTGATCGATCTAAAAATACTTTTTCGACCCCTGCAACTTCTGCTGGTGCGGTGGTGGTGGGCACTTTACTTTGATGATACGGATTCGGATGATTCATCTAGCCATCCAGCTAGAGCCAAGGAAGAGAACAAGATTGTTCCAGTTCCAGTCAAGCGCAAGCCTGAGAAACTTTTCGAAAGTATTAGTTGTAAGTCAAAACAGTCAAAAGTTGTGTTGTATTAATCCTAAATCCTATCCATCATCTATTCTACATGTTTGTTAGTCTTCACTTACATACACATAACTTTACTTTGAAGTAAGTGAAGTAAAGTAACTCCCGGTTGTAGCTTTCATTTCATAAGACGACTACTTTTTCAATTTTTAATTAGTTCTTAAATCTTAGTTGATAACTTGTAATAAATGGTGATTTGGTAGTTGCATCTCTAAATGTTTTTCTTGTGCTTTGTTTATATTATCAGTTATAGATGATACCTGTCAACCTGTCTAAGAAATTCCTGAAGAAACTGCAAACTGAGACCTGTGATTAACGGTGACGAGTTAACGTGCGAAAATACTTTTTGAGACTCCTCTGTTGACTTTAATTTCTGATTATCAAGCTAAAGTGATGGCGGACCGAAATGAAATTGAAGATGTAAAGATGTTAAAAACTGAAAATGTCCGACTAAAGAAAACCTTAAAGGAATTAACCGTGGAGAAGAATATGATGGAGCTAAAACTGTATAGAGCATTCAACAAATTACTTTCAACAAAGAAACGAAAAATTAAACGTCTAGAACGGGCTTTGAAGAGATTGAATGGGGATGAAGGTGCACTATCGGATGAGGATAATCACTGCAGAACATGCAGATGTAGGAACAGGCAGGGAATTATGCGTCAACGTGTTTTGGAAGAGGTAGAGGAAAATAATGATTCGGACGTAACGGTCGATCCTGGAAGCGACTATGGAAGCGAAACCGAAATAGATGAAGATCCTCCATCTGGTTCTAAAAATGTCGACTTGTCATCAAGCGTGCACAAATCTTCCAGTGTTATTGCTAAAACGAATAAAAGTAGCACTGAAGAAACTACAAAAGAAGAGAAAAGTGCAAATGATGATCGTAATATTGTGAAAACTGCTGACAAAACAGGTGCGCAGGACCAAGGTAATGTAACAAGGATGTTATGTCATGTAACTCTGAGGAAGATATTTTATACTGTACTTGTAATTCCATATTGTTTTAACTTTCATTTCAGGAGTAGAAAGCAGCAATGACAAAGCCCCATCCAATTCCAACTCACAGTCCGACTACGACATGGATGACCTCGTCGATGAATTTTGCTCGTAAATCCGTAAACGTATTTGGGTTGGAGTATGTATCTTTAGTTTTTTAAGTCATTTAGTTAGAAGATTTACAAAGGCATGCATAACTGGTAATGGTCGGTAACTACATGTACCTTAGCAAAAATCGCATGACTGATAGTGAACCAAAGCAAGTAGCTAGTTTGTGTTCTGTGATAAAAAAATATCGGGAATATGGAAATCTGTTTGCTGTATATCGTGTTTAGATTTTACGTTGATGTATGATAAGAATCACTTTATTCAATTTTATAAAATTTATATTTAATATATTGGAAATTCGCAAGTTATTTTATTAATAAATTAAAATATTGAAATAAATAAATAGCAAGCACAATCGTCAATAGTAAATGTTTATAATTTTTAATAGTTAACATCTATCTACCTGAAGGGACAAAAAAACAAAAACTATCAACGCTGTAACCAATTATTTCCTTTTTTCGGTATAGATCACGGGCATTTTTGAATTAATTTATAATAAATAGTAGGAAAGCTTATAAAAAATGAATTGAAAGTAAATATTTTCAAGGATACACTTGTAACCTCTTGTAACGCAAAAATTTCTTGGTCCCTGTCAAACTTTAAAGCTTCGATTGATTCTTTTCCTTTGGTTCTTGTGGTCTTGCCGGTTTCAAAATTTCCTAGGTTAAAGGACCCATGACGTCCAATTCCCTCTTTGAATTTAGTAGCTCCCTGAACAGACTCAGTTTGAAAAACCTTAAGCCCTTTTTTCATCTCGTACTCCACAGCATCCTCAAAATTCTTTGCAGAATACATTGCGTTGTAAGCACTTAACCGATCCCTGTTCAAACACTTCTGGGGAAACTTGGCAATTTGATTAGCGTATTGTATGCCTTGCCCAAGGGACTGGACGGACCCATTGGGCCTAAACCTTTCTTATTCGAAGGGTTAAAATTATCGCTAGACAAAAATTCCAGATTGCTCCCATCACTGCTTTCTTCACCTGCACCTGACACTTCGGCTAAATCATAACCTGCGCAAAAGTTTCCTCCTTTACCATATAAAACGGCAACGTGTGAGCTGTCGTCCTCTTCAAACTGTTTGAACGCTTCTTCCAGCTTCAATGCCGTAGCATGATTAACGCAATTTCGCTTCTCAGGACGATTTATACCAATTGTCGTGATTAGATACTGCATTTGTACCTTTTCCACGACCACTACATCCTCGGAACTAGATGAACCGCTACTGTATGGGCGTCCCTGCGACATGTCGCACATCCTACACCCAGATAAAACCTGGCAGTGTTTAAACTTGTATCGTTGAGTTTTCAAAGCGTTTGTTCCTCTCCAGAAGATCCTCCAGCTTGTGGCTGACAAAGATGGAGTCATTACTGATTCTACTTGATGGAACCTTGAACGAAAAGAAAAATAGCGTGTAAGATTAATTTCCACAATATATAGTAAGTGATAGTATTATTTAATGGAAAAATACAAAAAAGGAGTATTTAATTACACTTATTTCTCCTATTTGACTAGTAGTCGTCGTCTCAAAACCAAGAACTGAGGCTTTATCTGTAATTCACTATCATTAAAAACAAAAAGGTTATCGCTGTTGATAAGTTAAGGACAAAGGAGGAGAAGAGCAAAGACTCAAAGGCAAAAACACAACGCAATAAAACTTGGAACATGATGAAAGGATAAAAGAATGGGGATTGCTATTTAGTAGAGCGTGCATACCGTGCACATCCTGGGAGAAAAAAGCATCAAACAAAACATGAAAACATGTGGTTTCGATTGATCAAAACACTAGGATATCTCAAAAAAAACTCAATGCACGAGCGAACGAAATTGCTTTCTTTCTCTTCTCCTCAGGTCGGTCTGCTTTTGTTTTCCTGCTCATTCATTTTTATGGAACATAAAGCAAGAAAAACGATAAAATTGCACAACGAATTGCCCAACTATCAAGGCAAACGCGTAGGTGGTAAGCGGTTGTTTGTGATTTGATTGTCAGTGTGAGTTGTCCTTGTCCATGTCATAGTAAGTGAAGTAAGTAATTTATGCATTAATTTCCGTGATAATTTATTTTAGTGCTATCAACTTGTCAAATGACATTATTTCTACATGATGTCGTTGCCTGTTTGAGTGCTCTTTCAAGTCAACTGTCAACGTCACGCACTGTCATTGTCCGGATGATTTAAATGCTTTGTAGAAGACCAAATTCGGAATTACCCGAGCCTTCCTTAGTCTCAGCGAATTGTTCTGAGCAGTGTCTGTTTAAACGACTAGCTGATGACGTTGCCGGAAGTGAAGCAGTTGGTGAACAAGATATACATGCTGGAACGGTACTGCTAGACATTGAGAAGAGGATAAGTGAAAGTATTCTAACGCTAACAAAGTCTAGGGGACCTACGAAATCTATTTGTCCTTTAGAGGTAATACTCTTTTAAGATTATCATTTTATTTCATCGTTTTTATTTGAGAGAAGATAAAGTTGTGAATGCATCATTTCCACCAGGTGTGTCGAAAACTGTTTCCAACATCCTGCTGGAGACAACATATGCACCTTGTCAGAAAAGTTGGCTTCTCTTTAGCTAAAGATGGGTCTATATTGGTTTCACAACGGAATCAAATTTTAAATCTTACAAGCATCGCTGAAATAAGGGGAACTATCCGATTCAAAATAACTCCTGATTGGTAATAAATATAGCATCAGTAAAAAGAAGACATGTTTCATTTTGAAGTTACGGACGAATCAGTGCTGGAGGCTCCTCGCGTAACACGAGGTTTAGGGGATATTGTTGGAACTGAAGAAAACTATAGTGTCGGTGATAAAATATACGATGCTGAGAAGAATATTGGAGTAGTAAAATTTATTGGTAGCGTTGGGAAGCACCCGGGATCATGGCTAGGAATTGAGTGGGATGATCCCACTAGAGGAAAACATAATGGCACATTAGAAGATAAGGAATATTTTACTTGTTCCAAACCAAACTCCGGATCGTTCATTAGAGCACACAAGGCAAACAAAGTTTATAATATAAAACTAGCGTTGGAGATCCGGTATGGGCATGATGAAGCAGTACTTAGCACGCTAAAATCAATCGAAGACAGGCTGGAACGCAAAAAAATTTCATATAATCAATTGCGCACTTTGAATTTGAACTCGAAGGGAATAGAAGACTCTACTGATGAGGAAGTAAATGAACTGATCCGACTCTGCCCAACCGTCCAAGTTCTAGAGTTGGCTGACAATTTGATACGAAGATGGTCTTTTATTGGAAAATTATGTGCTGGTTATCCTAAGCTTTCAAGAGTAGACGTTAGGTCAGTAAAACCAATTACGGCATCACATAGAAAGAGGTTTTCCTACATGGTTTTCTGAAAGAAAGCTAATAATTTAATCATTTCAGCAAGAACCCTTTATCTGGTGTCACCAATGAAGAAGTGGAAAATCTTTTAGAATCTTTCAAACTGGTAGACCATGTAATTTTGGGTAGCGTGAATTTAGACTGGAGTTCTCTGCTAAAATTATCTGTGATTTGGCCAAATATCACGAATTTACAGGTACGTTTTGAGTAGTCAATATGCATATTTTCAGCTGTGTGTTTTTGTAAATTACATTTTTGTTTTCTTCAAATTTTTTGCAGGTGCCTTTCAATAAAATAGTTACACTGATCCCTCCTGCAACTTCTTTAGGGAATGTTACAAGGATAGATTTGGAAGGAAATAAAATTAGCTGTTGGAATGAAGTTTTAAAGCTAACTACTTTAGAAAGGTTTGGAATTCGGAATTTGCAAGATTGTCTTTTTCAAAAATATTAAGATCAAAAATAAATGCTTTGACTAATTAATTATTTATTTCAGACTTGAATATATCAATTTGTGTGGGAATGACATAAGAACAATACGGTTTCCTGCTGAAACAACTCAATTGCATACAGTTTGCACGTCATTTTTCCCCAACCTCAAGTCATTAAATCTAACGGAGAATTCGATTGATGATGTATGTAAAGCTTTAATTTATGTAAGCTTAATGCAATTTATGAAGCTAAAGTATTTTTGTAACAGTGGATTTCAGTGAGTGAACTGAACAAGTTAAAAAAGTTGGAAGAATTGAGGATCGATATGAATCCGTTCTTAAATAAAGATTTGAGGACAACGAATAGACAAATGATAATTGCTCGACTTGGACAAATACAGGTATTTCTTTCAAATATAATGCGAGATTATTACCAATGATTACAAAAAACGACTAACATTTATATGTAATTTCCTCTCATGCTTAAATAGAAATTAGAAGGAGTAGAAATTAATCGGCAGGAGAGAAGAGATGCAGAGATAGATTACGTTAAAAAGTTTTCATCCCAGTGGGAGGCAGAAAAGGATAGCTTTCGGTTTGCGTCTGAGAATCCTCGTTATATCGATTTAGTGAAAAGTAATAAAGAACTCAAACACTTCAATTCTAGGAAGGAATTCATTTATGAAATGAGCTTGATTTTGTTTATTACTTTAGAATGGGGAGAATCGGAAATTGGAGAAAGTACGCCCGTCGTGAAAACAATGAAATCATCGTTGATAAGTACGATAACAATTTGTGAAATATCTTGGTATAATATAGATTGACAATAATAATAATTTAATTTTTAATTATATTGAAGGTTTAGTTCTTGTGTCACAAAAGCCATCCACTCACCAACCCATAACCAAAAAAGTTGTCCCTACTATGTGCATTCAAAAGTTGAAAGGCTTGATTCAAAGAGTTTTTCGAGAAGACAATCCCCCTGCAGAAATTACTGCTGTCAGCGCCAGAGTAAGTGAAACAAGAAATAACTAATTTCAATTTGCTAGTGTTTACCTAACTATAACATAGCATTATAGTTGCATATAAATTATGTTATGATTTATTTTTTGAGAACCCTGGCATTACCTTCCCACTTGAAGATGATTTTACTGATGTTGCATCCTATTCCATCGAAGAAGGTGACAAGCTATTAATTACTTGGTGAAGAAAGATGAAAACAGAATCAAATAAAATGTAATAATAATTAACTTTTTGAATTACCACTAACGTATTTGAATAATTTTATCGAGAAACTTTTAGTGTCAACTAAGTAAATGGACATTTTGTACGAGTATTTCGCTGCATTTATTGATTATTTGTAAAGACATTAATAAAATACTTATGCTTTGATAAATTTCAGATTAGTTACTAGCACAGTTTGACTATAAATTTTTGCGTCACATATAAATTCATTAGTAGAAATACTATATATAGTAAGTATTTCAAGATTGACTAATTGAGTTGGTAATACATTATTTAAGACGTATCAAGTCGAATGGTTCTCAGCTTTAACTTATCCGCAAGAATACAGGCCGCTTCGTTGGAACCGCCACAATATTTGGAGGATGAAAATACAGTCAACAATTTTCCTCCAAATTGTACCTACAAAAGGAAGCGTGCAACACGGCGTTATAATGGTATGCCTATTGCCTCGTCCTCAGATATATGGAGCAATTATTATATTTCGAGGTTACTCACATGAAAACCAGCTTGTTGGACTTCATGAGCTCTGACGACGTGCGAAAATCCATTCCGCTTAAGGAAAGCGTCCAAGGCTTCTTCCGTAAAAACATGAGCCGTTCCCCGTCTTAAGTTGGACCCGAATCCATCTTTCAGTAGTAGTTGTGCTTTTTGTTCCGGAGAAATGTTTTCAATATGCATTGGGTCACTCCACATTAACTCCCATGCCAGTTTGGATTGCTCTTCCGGTCTTTGTAATGGAGTGGGAATTGAGTTGACAATACTTGCTAAGCCGTTTCCCATCCATGGTGGTGGTATGCCTCCATGTGCACAGAATATCTAATTTAAATTATTGAAAACATTAGTGAAAATAGATTATCGGTAACAGAAGCGCTGTGTAAAAAAGACGTCTACCTTTCCATCGATCACAGCCGCCAATGGCATTACATCAAAAACATCATTTATAGCATTCCATACTTCACGCCCAAGTTTATCACCAAATTTTGTCATACACTCCTTATAAAACGTGAACATTTGCTGAACATCTCGAATTTCATGGTTTCCGCGCAGTAAGTTAAACTTTGAGGGCGCAGTCAATTTATGCGAAAAAAGATAAGAGATAACTTCAACACCAAACTCTCCACGATCAACGTAGTCTCCAAGAAAGAGAAAGGTGGCTGGTGTAAGTACAGGGCCTAGTCGCCAAAGGGTTTTCTCAAAGCAAAGTAAGTCTGGGAAGTTGCCATGAATGTCACCTATAAGGCAAAAGTGAAAGAAACCATGTAGGAACGTTAGCGTTACATTTCTAAAAGGAATAGATTGGTAAGCCTTACCAAGAATATAAACTGGTGAACTCAGTTCAATTAGTCGGGGCTCATTGATAAAAATATCCTTGACAAGACCACAAATAGTAATTAGGCAAGCTCCCAGAGCTGAGCGGTCCACTTCACCCCAACTGAAGGCAGGTTTAGGAATACCAAGATTGCTCTGATCTTTGGATATCTGTGCCTTGTTTTCAAAATACTTTAGTCCATGTAGCATTTCTTTAGCCTGATTATTTTGATTGAAATTGAAAACAGATCTGAGTCTAACTGCACTGGAACCAAAAGCGGTGGATTTGGTTAAACTTGGTTTCTTTCCAAAGATTCCACTGTCTAAAAGTACAGAAATATTGAAATTTACGATATTTCAAAACATTTACTATTTACCATATACAATAAAATTAAAAATCTTTATACAAACGTTCAATATCCCATATAGAGTGAACATCTAGAACAGTTCCTGATTTTCGAACTCGTACAGAGTGACTTGCAATTTCATAAATATCGTCATCATTAACTCCAGGTTGCTTAAAACCCCCTAATGCAGCTTCCTCTTCCAAAGCGTTAAGTGACACGTAATCCATAGATGTTCTTGATCTCTTTGTTTCAACACGCTTGGGTTTATTACCAGCTACCATATCCTTGAGCATTATTAATTTTAAAACTGACATTGGTGACCGAAGAAGATGGGACGTGCCCCTGAAACGAAGTTGGCCAACACAGGTAAGAAATTCTGTAAGTCCAAGAGAATCTGTTGAGTTTTCTCCAAATAGTTTAGCTTGCTTTTCAGCTTCAGCTTGAAGTAAGTTGTGATCATCGGGTAAGTTGCGCGAGCGTCTTATATCTTTTAGCATTGACTTGAATTCACCAAAGCTTAGCCTACCATCCCCGTCTCTGTCGTAAAATCTAGAACAAAGTAATCGTAAATATATTTTTACTAGCACTTGGCGTTTTCTTTTGGAATAAAACTTACTTGCGTACTTGAAAATATATCGGCATCGTATTTCTGCTGGTGGCCCACCATGCTGAATAATAGGCTCCGTAGCTGCAATTCCACACAGAAAGTCACGAAAGCTGATCCCCTCTTTGTTTTGCATGTCAAAGGTTCTTTTACATACATAAACAAATATAAATAAGCCAAGACTATTAAAACTGTTTTAGCCGAGCTCAAGTTTACAACTGAAAATGAAATGCATACCTGAACAAACGCTTACAATCTTCCTCACTCCAACCAAGTGTCCTCATGAACTTTGTGAATCCCTTTAATCCCATGGTCAGAAAAGGAACCGTTAGCTTTAAAAACTCTGTATAAAGTGTTTCCTGTTCTGTTTATAAAAACAATTATAATTTTTGCATTTATAATTGGTTCGTACTAATTGATGATGGTGATAATTTAGGTGAGTACCATTTCGCCCCAGTTTTGCAGCTTGAATCAATAATTCCAACCCCGATTTCTTTGATTTAGTAACATCAAGCCCCAGAAATGACTCTGTAAAAGATAATTCGATTCCCATAGTCAAAGTGTTCTGTTGAAGTTGAAAACGTTGAAGGGTATCCATTACGTCAGAAGAGAGAAGCTTTTTGTCCTGGTGTAGGTCGATAATATCTGTTAGCTTCAGCCACACACCACCATCAAGTTGCTGGAGAAAAAAAACGAATTTTAGATTATTTTAATTATTGAAAAGGGAATGTTTTATTTTTATTGATATTGTTTCTAGCACAAACATCAAGAAGGTTATCCCTTTGATCCTTCGTAATTTTTACGGAACACATAGCGTGTGACACCATCCTTTCCATTCCAGGAACCGCCCAACGATCCAGACGTAACAGACCTTGTACCAACGATGTCGATATGTGAAGAGTTTTCAGGTATTTATCTAGTGGGATTCGCCATGGGTCCAGAGTTCCAGGCGTTGGCGTCTCGAAGAAGGCATATCCTAGATCCGTATTTCGTAGAAGAAATTCCATTTGTGGACCCTCTTCCAAGGGGGAGTAGAATACAACAGAGATATGATCACTGGAGATCTTCTCGTCCGGTTCATTTTTCAAAAGGTCCTGTTGATACAAATTCTGGGGAGGAGTATGAGATGAAGACATGTTGTATAAACCAAAGTCCTTGCTGGATTTACTTTGTGTCTTATTAGGTCGGAGTAAAGTTGCAACATTTTGAAAAGTCGGCTTCACAGCATCCACAGGAAAAGCCCGAGCCTGTGGTTTGGTGAATGCTAACTTGTTTAGCAACGCTGGACGCAATAATAATTAAAATCCTCAATAGCACGTTAACTATCAGAAAATCGATAATAAATAATTAATTTCATAAACTATACCCATTATTTATTAAAATTCGCGTCGATTCTCCAAACTATCATTTATATTAACTCGAAACTTTGCGTGCACTCGTCACTCGTACGTAGTACGTACATACACCAACTGTCAATGTGTTTACAATTATTATTAAATTTTTGCATGGATTGAGTAATTATTAAACTTGGTCTCACACTTTTCAATTTTTTTGGTCGTAGCTTTCTCCAATGTAAAATCTAATTTTTTAAGAAGCAATACTTGTTATTTTTACTTACGCGATAATGTACTACACCGAAGAAATTCGGTAACCGAATGTTTTTTATGTTTATATGTAAAAATTCGTAAATCTAAGTTTGAGCAAAGTAGTTTATATGTAAAATGTAAACTACATAAACAATAGACAATGACAAAACATTTAGTTCCCGGCGTACTCTTCTAATGATTCACTTTCCCCAGCTTATATTTTGAAATGTGATAAAAGGATACACACATGACCAAAGCTAGAATATCACTCACCGAGCCGTTTGTGGGCGGGCCGTATTCCATATACCATTTACAAATAGACGTTAGACTCACATTTTAAAGCAGATAAGCATAAAAATTCCTAAATGTAAAGCTAGTTAAAAGTTGCATAAGGTGGGAATTTGATATGTGTAGTGTATAATATAAGTACATTGCATGAATCATTGTGTTGTGATTGAACCAAAAAACAACTTTAATTTGAAGATCAGCATAGTAGGCGTGGCGTGCGTGTTTTACTGGTTGGAATGGAATAAACGGTGAGAAGAAACGTTCTGAAGTTCTCTCGCCGAGAGAAAACTAACAAGTTGTTAGTTTAGTTTAAAGTTTTGGGTTACTTTTAGATTTGCTGATGAGCATTACATTACGTCGAATGTCGATACAACAACATATCTAAAGTAAAGTACCATCTTTCCGCTGATGAAGCAACCTGGCACTGGCAAGCATTCCTTACTTACCAACTTACCACCAACCGTGTATATTGAGAAAACCGACGCAGGACAGACTAGCTAAATTTTATTGGCTTCTTAGTAGAGAACAGCAGCAGTAGTACCAAACCGATACCAATATTCATAGGTACTCTCTCACGAGGTGCGTGTATGCCCATGCAATACCTACTAATAC
>JAHZMT010001438.1:0-51356 GCA_027743785.1 Sinhomidia bicolor
AAATTGCTTCTCTTTGTCCTTAAACCCAAATGTTTTTGCCAATTTCTTTGCCAAATTGGAACTTGACCCATGTGGGGAATCTGTTGCTGACTTTCTGTTACTAATTTGAACATCGTCCATTTCTTTCCCTTCATCAGAAAGATTGTCGCCTTTGAGCTCGGGTTGGAGAACTGAGACGGGACTAACAGAAGGGGGCAATGCTAATGTCTCCACCTCGCCTAAAGAGTTGTCTTGCAAACTCGGTGGTTTTGACACTTGTCCCAAGCGCCCAGCGCTAACCTTACTACCATCAGGAGATGGAGGGGAAACGGATACTGATAACTGAGTCGGTCTTTCCAGAGCTCTTTGCTGCTGGAAAAACTTTTCTCTGGCTGATGCCGTGTCCATTATGTTTCTATGAGAAGCATCCCCCTTCGAAGGTATGTCAACAGGGGCCGAAGACGTGGGTGCAGTTCCAAATATATCATACACTGTCGGCGGCTTCCGTTCACCTCGCATGGAAATGATTGTCGTCATATTTTCATCCAACTCTGGAATGACGTCTTCGGCAACATTGCGCTGCACGTTGATAGCACTCCCAGCCCAGCCTGTGGTTGGACCTGTAAAAATGAAAGCGAACATCATTAAAATCCAAAAACCTACTTGACTTAATATCATCGTAGCTAGCCACGTATTTCTACATAAACGTTCAGCAATGTTCACTGCTTGTGCTAACAACACCAGCACTTTCTGCCAACTTTAGCAAGATACACATCTATCGGAGCGAGTGGAAACTACAAGCAAAGCTCGAGTCTCCTTTTCCCTCGTACGTGGCCATATTTGTTTACCAGAAAGATGGAGTGAGAGACAACCATTTCTGACTGGTGAAACTGTGAGTGGGAAAGCTGCAGAAACGCGAAATGCCGCGAAAATAAACTTTGTCAATACACCTACCTACATACAATATATATACATGTAGATATATAGATTGAATTATACCAAAGATTAACAAAACAACATTTTCTAGGCATATGCCTCCGCATGATTGCGTTTAGGATTCACAACTTTCGCCTCTACATGCATGACATCATGACGTGCAAAAATTCTTGCAACTTTTCGTTTGACAAATTAATTTTGTTGTCGATATACTGGATTTCTATAATAAAGAGAATACCATCTGGCTGACCATATTAAAAGTCTGGGCAAAAAAAAAATTCTTAAGAAAGCAATTTTTAGTCTTTATATCGTTTGTCAACTAGAGGAACAAGATTTTCGTTTAAAATTCCTACGACAGGTTTTAACTAGTTTTCTTGCTGAACTAACGATGTATTGACGAAATTCCTACCTCAGTAGAAAAGCGCCAGTCAGAATTTTTATATTTGTGTTTATAAATAGTACATACCTTCATAGGTATACATTGCGATTATTGATTTAGAGGCAAGAATATCCTTCATTCCTTCCATTCAGTTATTATTATTATCTTGCCTTTCCTTTATAAGTATCGAAGCTTCATTTTATGCTCAGTGGAATTCACAATATTAAATTTTTTCGGATATAAAAGCGCACATAATTATTAAATACCGAAATCGATTGAGCTACTTTATGTTCATGTATGAGTCTGTCCGTCCGTCAACCCGGTATCTCAAAAATTATGAACAGCTAATCAAATTCGGTTTTCATCAGTTGATGTATAAATGACCTTCAAGGACAGCTCTGGCAAAATTTTGAAAATCATCGCTTAGCAGAAGCTTGTATAGATAACTTGAAAAATATAACAACTACTTACTATACAATGTATATGGCTCGTATTATCTATAACCATGTTTTTGCTACTTTCGTACATTTCAACTGTTTGGTTTATTAAATTAATTCTAATATATTTAGTCTATTAGAAATTTTAAATGTTTTAAGTTATTAACACAAAACTGCATAATATACCAGGATCTCAAGTACGCTTTGATATACTACACCCCCTCTGAATACCCACACATTCCGTTTCCGTATATACATACACTACATTCCTTTCCAAATCGTCTCTAAGGTTTCAAAAGGTTGCTAATTGACACGAGAATCTCCTGGAACGAAAGTCTCCTGTTTCCACAATATATAGCTTCTCATTACTAGAGTCTCTTGGCACAAGACTCTTGTGCCAAGAGTATCTTCTAGTAATGAAGTTGTTTCTGTCAAAAAAGATATTTTTGTGTCAGTCGCTAGTCTCTCTAATAATGGGAGAATTTTAACTAGATTTAATGAACCGAAAAGTAGAAATACAATCCTGTCTAAATTCATACAAAAAACAAAAGGGAACATAACTTACACTTGGCAATGTTTGATTTTGATGCAGGGAGAATTAATTGTTTGTGAACGTGATATACTTATATAAATAAAAGCGTGTACAAACAATTGACAAACGTCACTAGTTTTGATTACAAACGTTTATTTTCTAAGCAGTTGGCTCCCTTTAAGAACCATGCAAAGCAGAGGTGGAAATTCGTCATATGTGTGTACATACATACTTTGTATTGTTTTTGGATTCAAGTTCTTTGCAATCAGGGAATATTTCTGAAAAGTATGGATTTAAAAAAATCGCGAATCAGGGTTTTTTGTAAGAATTTCCACCTCCAACGAAAATCGCTTCTTGCACATTCCATGCTTTCATCAAGAGAGATTCTACAAATCACACCACATTCGGTTGGTGGCCTTTAACTTGGGTAAAGTTTATTGTAGTCGCAGGGTTTCTCAAAAAAGTATTGATAAAAATGTTCGTTTTTTGCTCAGCTGCGTGTTTGTTCTTTTCGCTAGAAAGACTCCAAATTAGTTTTGCATATGGAAATTGCATTCTTCTACTTTTCACAACTTTTAAAACATCTCTTTATATGCAGACTCTTCCTTATCACCATCTTTCTACTTCATAAAAGTTAATTGTTTACTCGTTTCACAAAACTATATTGTGTACCCTTCCATGAGCAAGAATAAGTAATTTTAAAGATTTTTTTTTTGCTCCCATGCATTACGACGTTTTACCATTCACCACTTTCTGTGTACCATTTTTTAAAACATCATCAACCACTACAACTTAGCACAATAAAAAAACCGACTGTTTAAAAGACCAGAAAACTGAAAATGGAGGTTTTTTTTTTACCAAAAGGCATTATTTTAACAAGGCGTAAACTTTGCCCGTAGAAGTATGTATGTACATTCCGCTTAAACTTGTGTGGCTTCTGCAGATTATCTATTTTAAATTCAACGCCAAAAAGCAAAATTGACAGTTTAACTGCTACCAACAGTTAATAATAGTCTTACAATCAAATGAACTGAAAATAGCAACAAAAAATGTAAAGAAATAAAAGTGTACCTTCACCGGGAGAATTGAGTTCAGCGTTCTTTTCGCCCCTGTCCCGTGAAAATATGCGTCGGAAAACGGATGTGACAGAGCCAGCATGGCTTATTCTCCCGCTGATACTCTCAGCAAGTGTGCTTTGACTTGCTGTTGAACGAACACTACCCGTCCTTTCTCTTCTCCCAACAATGCTCCCACGCTTGGATGCTGCCACTGATATCCTTCTTCCCGGTTCCTATTCAAAGTTTATGTAAACAACATACCGTTATAAATACATACCTACATACATACATTCTAACATACATTTTTATAAACCAGCCAAAAAACCATGCAGTGTGATAGGTACTCGTTGCAATAAATATACCATGCAGTTAGCTTCAATCTGGTGATTAGAAAAATCCAATTAGTGATGATGATAACATGCTAAAAAATATTATCATTACATGCCAAGTTGGCATGGTTCTCCAAATCCCCAATAAAATAAACTCTGTAACATGGGCGGAGGAATGAATTAATGCTCCAGTTGTAAAACGCATAATTGTTAATGATGCGCAATTAGTATAGGTAGGTACTTAAGTATCAGCAGAAATTGACCTTTGCTTTTATGTAAATTAGTATGAGGAAATGTGCTTAACGCTCAAATAAAAAGCAAGTGGATGTCAGTAAATAAAAGTTACGAGAGAAGTTGAGTATGGCACATGGCACAAAAACGAAAAAAGAATGTTTGAGTGGCAGTGTTTAAAAATTATTATTATTATCAATAATAATAATAATAACACGGCATTTATTTATACCACTACAACAACTACATTTTACACTTTACTTTTACTCTCAAAACTAAACGTGATAAAGTAAAGGATTATATTTTTTTGTGGGATGGTAAAAAGCAAAGCAAGTTTTAGAGTATAATAGCAAGTGTGTAAAGTGAAAGTGTAAAAGTTGGAACGGTGAACAAACACACACTTTCACTCACACACACATCATTCTCAACACCGTTACATGTTGTTCTTGCGCCAGGAAAGAGAAACCTTTTTGGCTTGGTTGGAGTATGTAAAAAAGTGCCTGTGGCATGCTCACTCCTGATATGCTACAATATGGTAGATACCTATAGACTATTATGTATAGGTACGAGGCAGTCAGCCTGTATAAGCAACAGACAAACATGCCCGTTTTGGATAAGTAATGTGAGCGTCTATTATTATTGCAGACGAAATACGACTTTACTTACTACGATTTTCTAGCTGGTTTGGTAGATTATGAATTTGAATTAATAAAAATTTATGAGAGCGGTAAGTGGAAAGGCAAACTCTTTTTGTTACTACGGAGTGCTTTCAAGAATATGTGTTGCGTAAGTACTGCCAGATATCTCTGAAATAAACAGGTGAACAGACTTAAAAAACACGGTCCTCAAGTCCTCATCTGTACAGAACAGTCCGATCTCAAACAACCTGCAGGGATACTTGGAGATATCTGATGAAACATGTTTTTGAAAAATCCTCGTAGTATTGTTGCTAGTTTGTTAAGTTTATTTTTTGTACAAAAACTTTGGGTAAATCATTGAAAAGTTAAAAGTGAAAGCGTGGGCTGTTTTTTAATTATATGGGTTATTTGAGTGTGTGTGTTTGTGTGTAGTAGGCTAGTAGGAGTGTGCCAATAAAATTTCTAGAGGGTTTGATTGGCATAGATGAATTACGGAGAGATGATGTCGTCTTCGACGAGAGGGAGATGATACAGAGCTTATTCCATCATAGTCATCATCATCATCGTCGTCGTTAGCCCCACGACCATCTTCGTTTTCAGTACCAACAAAACTTGAACCGAATATTCGGGGATCGCCGGCTACAACAGCACGATCGCCCATCCTGACGGGAAAACTTTGGACAGCTCTTGACAGTCGAGTGTGACTCTTGCTGAATATATTATGATGATGCAATCCTCCATCATCTCCTCCTGTCACTGAAGTTTCCTCGTCCGGCGAAATTGCAATTTTTGGTTTGGTGGAGGAACGCATGAAAATCTAAATTGTGCATTACATCATCATCTTATCACCATGGCCATGCCGTATATAAATTTTCACAATTTTTACTTCCATAGTCTCATATAATATGCATGGGAATGTATGGGAACTAATACACTTCATGGGGAATTTAACCAATGATCATGACCTCAGTAGTGGGACTCCTCTGCTGAGTTACTATTTGAAAACAAAAGGGTTTTTTATACTACTGTTATGTGTTTATATTCCAAATATGTAGAATTCTGCAGAATTTTCTTTGGAAATGATCTCCTTCCTTTTCATTTTCATTTTTGACTAGCCAATTATTATTATTTTCTAGCAAAATGTCTGACCTGTCTAATTCGAAATGCAATAAGCAATCAAAACTGTATACATACTTACCCCAGATTCGGACATGTGAAAGATAGACTTGACAGAAGGCGGAGATATGATCTCTCCTTCGTTGCATGAGTAATGTGTTTACGAAACGAAATTTCAATAAATAATAATAAAAACTGGATTCCAACCGAGATCGCAGACAATATGATGTGGACTTAAAACTACTTTAGCCTGTATGTCAACACATTACCTGCAGGTTTCTATCCACAATCCAATTCAATTCAAAGTCGTCCTAAAAAGTATTTCATACTCAATAATATTATTCATGACCATTAATAACGTGAAAGCCACAAATCTCTTGATTTATGTATAAACTGTTGACACTTCTATTAAAAATCTTACGTCATCGTCTCCAAACGGATTGACCAGGGACTCTGCCACCTTCAACCAACCCATGTAGAAAAAGAACTAGACAAAAAAAGTACACAAGAAGAAATACAAATGTTTATCTGTGTGTAATATTTAACCTTTAGTTAGCTGTGATGTGATGCAATAGTAGCTCTGTACAAAAAGGTCAACGCACTGTAGCACACAACATCAAAGTCAATTTTGAATCTGTGCAGCTAATCTGCGGATAAATTGGAAGAATTGAATTTTTGAATAAGCGAAAAGCTAATATAAACTAGTATATAATAACTTAATAACCATCGTTCAATACCTCTATCGCGCAAGTAAAAGTTTGCATAAGGTAGTAATGTCTATTAGCATTCTAATTGACGTTTACCACATTATGTTGGTTGAACGGAAATTGAAGATTTGCTGACGTTTCTAATTTGCATACAAATGATCAAATAATAATACTTGGAACATTCACTAATATTACATATTTCAAATTCCGATGCAGCATCAGAATATTATAACCTTGACCAGCATCTCCCTTTTTTCGTCTCTATATGTACTATGTATAGGTATACGGTTTCGTTAGCCATGTCAACTGTTGATTTATTAAATGCATAGGTATTATAGAAAAACCCCGTGCGGAAAATTTGCAGTCTTCAAAGTAGAAGCTGAACCTTTTTACAGACGACTTGTTCTATGAACGGAAGTACTGCTTGAGCCGTAACTTTTACGGAATGATTTGGTAATCTGTGATGAAGCCCGGAATGATAGCTGATTGGCTGGAAAGACGCAAAGTTTTTAAGCGCATTTTTACACCGTCAATCATATAAATGACAGCTGCCTGTTGTAAATGATAATAACTCATAAAATGCGTAAGTAATATGCAGAGATAGAAAAGAAAGATTGTGTAAAAAAAAAGAAAGTGCTCATAAAATAATACATGCATACAGACATACTTATACGCCTTAATATGATTTGTTTGACATGCACAAGCGAGCATCACGAATCTTTTTGAAAAGTTTCATGGTAAACACGAATAAGAGCAGACACAAAATGATATTGCATCACGACAAAGTTTTCAAACTCTTTTCTCTGGAATTTTGTGAAAAAAAAGGTTTTTCATCTCAAAAGCTGACTCATCAGGTAGAAATCATTTATCACGCGTTCGCTTGCACACATGGGAACGGTGAGTGCTCCTTGGTGTGTCTCTGGATTAGAATTTCTTTTATTTGCTCACTGTCTGCCAAGTCTTTATATGAACGTGAATAGGACGTAGCGTACTAATCTTAAGAAACTAGTTAATTTATATGCAAAGGAGAAAGCGCCGAGCTACCCTGTTAGCAATTATATGTCAGGTGAGTATTTGTAAAATATGAATTTATTACTTGAGACAGCATTTAATGGTTTTACCGTTACACGACTTAATCATATTTTTTTAAAAATTTGAATATCAAAATGATCAGTGCGCAATAAGCTTTTAAATGATGTTCTATTCCGAATGTTTTCGAAATCATAACGAAACCTATGGGCAGTAAAAGGCTGTAAACGAATGAACAGACTGTTAGTTGGAAAGCATTAAGAATGCAAAATTTTTAAAAAACGAATACACCCTTTCTTCTGAAAACAAGGTACTTTGAAGAAGGAAATAAAGATGTGGTGTAAAATGTAAAAGATATACATGTTCATGGAGTCAATTGAATAAAAAGGATTTTATTACACTTTTGAAATGATTATCCTCTACAGACTGTAGGGTTCTTCAAAGTAAAAAAGGAGGGCCTTTTGTAATTTATTTCAACTGCAACCTAGTGCTGTGAATCGTTGAATATGCAAGTGATTGTATGCACCTATCCACATTTGCATGCAAGTAAATAATAATTACCTATCCAGCTTACGTGACTAGTCATATATCATGACTGGTAGGCCAAGTTCTTTCCATAGAAAGGTAGTGTACAATACCTACCTTTTATGTGACTTTACTGTACTGATATATAAAACAATTGTGAGTTACTATGAATAGCAGTTTCCAAACTATTTCGTATGTTTAATTTTCAGCATTTCGTCATTACACAGTTGGGAAATTATGTTTTCTTAATTTTGTTTGCAAAAAACTTTTCTACCGTCATATTCAAAAGTAGAATAAGATGTACAGGCCGCGAGGAAGATGTAAAGGCCATTGTCCCTCCAAATTTAATAATCCAAAGGATATTTCTTCATCAAACTTTCCCCGAATAATAACTACTTTATTACTTCTATTCTCGCGATACCCCAAAAATGTGACATTTCAATGATAATACACCATTGAAAATTATTTGGGCCTGAGATAAAATTTTGAAAGCATTTTACAGTTTTAGCATGTCTGTGAATTGTTTTACAATTTCAACTTGGGGTGAAAACGTTGAAGTAATTTCAAATAAATTACTCGCATACAAAGACATATAGACAGCTAATTCAAGACTTTATAGAGTACATTGAGACAAAGGTAACTGGCATAATGCCACTCAGAATTTAAACTAGTTAAAATGTAGGCAGATTACACAGACATTTTATGTGCGCGTTTTGACATGATCGTATTACATGTCAGAAATCATGATTCGTGTTACATCCAAACACTTACAAAGCGATAAACTGTAAGACCCTTACTGACATTCGTAATGACAAATGGGAAATATCCCCTTTCAGGTGTTGTTTTCGTCGTAGAATTGAAATGTGATGCCATCTTACTACCAAACGAACACACACAAGTAGCGCAATGGGTAACGAATGCACAGCATTACAGATAACAAAAAACTAAGGATATTTTGTCTTTTTTTGTTTGATAATTTTAGAGTAAAATTTTTTACCATTAGTAACAAGAATTAAATTTTTATATTGAAGAAATTTAGTAATTGTAGTACAGAAGACAGAATACAAGCATGCAGATAGAATAGTGTTCTAGTAAAAAAAACATTATACTATTCGAATTCTACGCCCAACAAGAACACTGAAAATAGATTCAGTTTTAGCTCTGAACATAACATGCTCGTATTCACAATGCGACGAGTAATAATGAGTAATGTTAATAGAGTAATCTTTGGTATCTTTTATTCCATTCTTCTGAGAGTGCTTACCTTGTCAGCTACTAAAATATGAAGCAAAGTATTTAATCTTATTTGGAAATGTAATCTGACAGAATGTTTCTCCCTTTATTTGGTAAACAAAATATACGTAGCTTAAAGCAAGAGTTTGTAAACAAGATTGTAACGGTGTTAACTACTCAGAATGTTAATATTTTTAAATTTGTGGGGAAGAGCGAGATTGTAACTTGTTTAGTTTGGCTGTAGCAGTACAATCAGCAAGACCATGTATATATAATACTAATGCGAAAGGGATAAGGTTCTCAATAGATCTTTTTAAATCTTTATGGCTTGAAGCTGAGAAATATATAAGAAATGATTCAGCATGGTAGACGTGAGTAACAAGGTTAAATTTGTAGATTCAAAAACTGCGACGAATGGTCGTAACGTTAGAAAGTGGGACGCGTTCTGCACCGGAAAACGAGACGGTTTACTATCAAGCAAACTTCAGAAAAAAGTAAAAGCATCTGCCAGTTCTGGAGGATAATACTGAGGGGTCAATTGGGAACGTCCCTTCGTTGGAGATGTTATCGCCGTTACAATCTTGTTCAGAAACTCTTAGTTTACCTACGTATGATGTTGGGAATAGACTGACCTTCAAAAGTTCTTTAATATTCCCATTTTTACTAAAGACAAGTCTCTGCAAAATGAAAAGGACAAAAGCTTGTACATATATAACGAACATGACAAACGAATACTATTTATGAGCATGGTGGTATATGTAAATATGTAAACATATAGATCAATGCGCTTTATAAAGTTTTTTTGAAATCATTAACTAGCGTATCACAAATATCGTCAAGAAGTAGCACGCATAAGGAAAATATTATCATCATACCTAAATAGTATGCAAACTGGTATGCAAGTACAGAAAAGTATTTGCATGCTATTGTTTATCGAAAAAATAATGAAAAAACTCATTTCCGTTCAAAAGTGGCTGAAAAACGATTTTTTATAAAACGAACATTTTCACAGAAACGGCTAGCAATTTTAAAATGTGTCCTTTAATTTTTGTTATTGATTCGATTTGTTATTGCAAAGCAGACTATTGAGTCTATAGAAGGTTTATTAATGAATCTGAGCAAAATTGGTTCAAGTGCTTGGACGTTAGAACTCGGACAAAGTCATCAATATAGTTACTTTGTCCACACACACCCACATACGTTCATGCTGCTTTGCTAACGTCCTAAAGCAACAATGCTCATTTTGTTCCTAGCAAATATATTCGATCGCTTTTGTGAAACTTTATCTCATAAAAGATGCAGTACACATTTAATTATGCATGAATAGAATATTTTGGACTAATAACATTACTTTCCCATTATTATTATTGTTATTATTATTCGAAATAATAGGAAGGAGATAAAGAGCTTGCGCTTCATGATAATGTATATATAGCATTCAACATGTACTTTCTATACTTTGTAAAATAAACTTGCTTGAGCATTGTTGTACGATTGGAGAAAGTGCACAAATAGGTAGTGGGGGTATGTGCCTAATTGAATATCTTGAGTCAGCTTTGAAGCCCACAGTTCTTGTTTGTATTCTTTGTGCAAGTTTCCCAGGAAGAGAGAAGAATGGGAATATTTTCTTTGATAGTACAATGTTCCATTATTCATGAAAATGTTTGAAACATTGCTGAATGGTAGTGCAGAATATGGTAATGCGCAGACAGGATGAGTAGAACATGTTATCATCCGCTTTGTAGTTCAAATAACATGAACCTGAGCTTGCTGATCACTCGTTATTATTGAAGATTGTATTCTGTCCAGGATGAACATTGTCTCTAATGATATTACACAAATATCAAATAAAAAATAAGTACAAAGTAGTATCGTAAAACAGACTGAGATTTTTTTCCCAAGAATTTCTTAGAATGCTTGTTTATTTGTTCGAATTTTTTTGACAAACTGACCACTATTGGATTTACGCAGTTGTCGACAAGGCCTTCTCTTCTGTTTACGGATATGAAGTTAAAAAAATATGCTGACAGTTTCATGAGCAAGCTTTATTTTTAGAAGAAATTCAAAACTATAAAACTATTGTAAACTTTTTACTCGAAAATGTACAAACAAACGAAATGGAAAAAAGTTATTTTTTTAGTTGGCTAGCCAAGATAAGAAAACGCTCAGAGCATAGCATTTATTTTTTCTTGAGTATTGTGCATATCAACAAAGCAGAGAAGCTACTTTCATCACACCGTACACACTTTTTAGCTTGGAACAAAATACAACTTGTTTTTGCAACGTACAGCTTTCTTTTGCCAGGGGAAAAATCTGGCACACAATTTTGAGAAGAAGCAGGAGAAACAACATTATGCAAATTACGGGTAAAAATAGCCAGAGAAAATTTTATTTGTAGAAAGGAGGAAAGCCATGTTATCCCATTCCATTAGCAAGCGAGTAAAAAGAAATGATGAAAAGATGCCACAGCAGCACGACCAAATTTCATTCCCTAAATTGAACTGAGCAAACCAGAAGGGTATCATAAACAATCTAAAAATGGTGCTGTGTGTGTCTGATACCTGCAGTGTTGTAAAAATAGGGAAGACCAGGTCAAGTTCGGGACTTCCCGTTTTAGAGTTGCCTTGAGTATCCGGCTCCGGTCTTAGCCATTGACGGCCCATTACACACGACAGAAAGAAGGAGTAAACCGCAAGTGTGACTACCTGAAGGACGTACGTGAGCATTGGAAAAGGGGATAAAAATGATATTTTTAAATGGTGACAATTTTTATTAGTTTATAATGTGTTGGCTTATTATATGTATATAGTTCGGCTAATAGTTGGCAGTTTTTCAAAACCTGAGTATAAACGAGAGGAACGGAAATCCAGTCGTAGCTGGTTAAAGTGCCACATCCGGACCGGAAGGAATTTAGCTGGTCTATGATTGTTTTGCAGGCGTAATCATCCCGTATTTTCCCCTCCTTTCTTGCCCTTGTCACAATTGCCGAAGCCCAAACAACCGGCAACCACTGTTTCGAGTATCCGGGAACGCTTCTGTTTAGCTCGTCAATAATCTCCTTTTCGTTTTCTAAAAGAAGGCCTGCATAAAACATAAGTTATATAATTTTCCAATAAGTGCATTAAAAAATATATAAATTTTTATTTAAATAAAAATTTCTACGTAAATTTTTACTAGCCTTACCTGCCTCAATGAAATGATCTAACGTTGGGAACCGTTTTTTCACCCTAGGTGAAATCAACGTAAATGTCATTGTCAATGAAAGACAACAGTACCTCATAATAGTACGTCTCATCATTCTTCCTTTCTCGTCCTGCAATATATACAAAAATATTATTATTTAACTACATTCATTTTCTACTTTCCTAACCTTCTTCTCTTCACTTGAAATTCTGTTCGGCATGCAAAATTCACATGGGTAGCATGACAGAGTGTAGTTGTTACATCACGACATCAACTCACAAAGCTAATATTACTTTATCGCGGTGAACGAATAAATGCCACTGAAACATGTGTGAGCACTTGGCTCAACCATAGTCTCTTTTTAATATTAACGTATAACAAACACGCTACTACTACTCCTCTCATACGTATTTATGGAGTGTCTATTATGCATTTGCAGTAGTAAAACTACATGTGAAAAACCACATCAAGCGCAACAGGATTATGTATGTTAAGGTGCATGAAATAATGATGCACTTTCTGTGGCCTCAGCCGTGGCAGCGGCAACAACAACAACAACGAAAAAGTGTTTCCTCCCTCCTCCCTCTTTTCGCGAGTTCATTCGAATTAATCAAACTTCATGCTCCCCACCATTATTTATTTATTTTAAGAGCGTGCAACATATCCTCGCGAGAGAAACACTAATCGCAAATTTCTGTGCAAATCCCTGACCTAGTCTGAATCCCACACCGCCCTTGTCATCTTCCGTTATGTTTGTTTTAAAACTTACAGAGACGATGCATTATCATGATAGCTTTACTACAGCTTTCTACTGCTACTACTACTACTACTCGCTATGTGTGCCATTCGTATCTGCTTTCCTTTTCTCACTCGTCACGATGCTGCTACTGCTCACTTTACAGATAAATGGTTCTAACAGTGTATGACGTTCATTTTAGATCTTCATGTACAACAAACATAGACTATTATAAAGAGAAAGTTGAAACGTGAAAAGATTTTTTTTCTTCTTTTTTTTACGAGATTTTCTTTGTCGTTGGAAAGCAGAACAGCTCACAGTCAGTCAGTATAATGATGTAGATAATGGAACGGGGAGGTACAGCTTACATATTATCTCGTTCCGGAAAAAAATGGTCACTATCACCGCACTGAAGTCATCATCAACATGATAATGGTAATGTCTGTGTTGATACGACCACATTGTGCCATACAAAGTATTAGACAGAAAAAAAATATATAACACAAGTAGTCTGAATGACGAGGAAGGAGAAAAAAGAGAGAGAAGCGAAAGAACTACGCTCCTTTTTGAATAACCAGGGAATCTGCTTGGTAGGCTATTTTGTAAAAGAAAAATAGTATAACAACAACAAGATGAATACCACATAACTTTTATCCCTTTAAAATATAAAACCAGTTGCTTATAAATATGAACAGATCTCAGCAGCAGCAGCAGCAGCACTCGTTTTCTTGTAAAGCTTTCTCAAACTTCATTACATAATGCAGCGAGCTAGCAGATATACACTGCGAGTGAGTAAGTACTAATGCACATAATATCTCAGTAAAATTTTCACATGATATTACTTCAAGTGGATGCATGTGGACTTTTAATAAACTGCACAAATCGAAATAGAAAAAGTAGCAACGACAAAACAGTTAAAGCTTAATCGCATTCCATTGTCCTTACAATGTACAGTTTGTAGAAAAGAGAGTGAACTAAATCAATCACGTTATGACGTTATGACATAAACGACTTTTTATGGTAAAAGGTTATGAGTATTAAAAATTTGTCTTCATATCATTGTTATTGTCAAAAATAAATCTTAAAACATGTACTTAATAAGGATGCTATTGTTTTTTTAAAATTAAAATTGTAACGGTTTTTAGCCATTGATAGCACTAGTGCTTTGCTCTATAGTCCCCACGTCACCAGTAATTCCAATGGTACAAGCACAGTTTGAATAGTTTTTATAATTTTGGGGATATCACGCGGACGAGCAGACAGACACATGTATTCGCATAAAAGTAGCTCAATAGTTTTTGCTACTTAATAAAGTGAAAACTCTGTTGTCGGTTCTTCTTCCCTTTTCTTCTTGTCGGCTCATATGCTTGTGTGTTTTACAAACAAAATGTACGAATTTAATACAGTGAAAGTAGTAACAAGAGAAAAAAAGGCGATGAATAAACGAGAGAGAAAAAACATGAAAGAAAGTGGCAGCATTACATGTACAAAGGATGTTGTTGTGTATGTATGTGTGTGTGTATCCATGTACAGAAATGAAAGGAACAATTTACCTTCTTCCTTAATACTTCGTTTTCTACTTTGCAATAGAATAAAGTTGATCCAACTTTGTATTTTCCTTTGCAAGAGAAGCAGCTTATCTTTTTATTTTGAGCCACTGTGTGTGTATCATTAGAGATTTTTTGCAAAAAAATAACAGGATATTGACAAGAAGCATGCAGACGTGTTCATATAATGATAATGGAGCCCTGGCATCTTGTCGGTGTACACTTGCACGCTTCCTCGTTCACGCATAAATCCTGTCTGTTTGCATGTGTTTATTATCATTTTATTACTGTTATTATTATTATGTACATACATACATTAAAGCGTATAATAGTATTTTGTGGAAAGAGTAATGCCCCTACTTGTGCTGCTAAAGTGCATCTACCTTTTTGTTTCGATTATCTAAACAATAGCCTAGTTCTGTCAGTTAATGTACAGCTTTTATAGGATCAAAGAGTTAGAAACGAACAAATCTAGTCATTCAAGTGAACTGGATCAAAGTGAAAGTAGGTACATTGCCCAGAGTAGTAGTAGTAGTATATGGGAAGTCGCTTATTACATTTTGTACAATCTCCTTTTTTCATTGCAGCTTTGATGAAGCCGGACTTACTTATCTAAGTAAAATGTGCTAGATTGAATTGTATTGTTTGAGCAAACAATACATAATGTATGTGTATTTAAGTACATTATATATATTTTTCTCTCTTTTATTTCTGAGAAATAAAATTTTATGAGGGTTTTCAATTTTTTTCTCCGGAAACCCAAACACAGATCCTTTAAAACCTTTCACTATTCTATTATATGTATGTATATAAATGTTTGTGGAAGTTCAAAAAAAATAATCCATTATACACTTATAAAGTAAATACGTCTAAAAGAGTGTGGTACTACAGCCGTTATTTTTCTTTTGCCAAATGGGAAATAACTGGTCAATGCTATAAATATTATATACGCTGTATACGATGTGCATCGTCTTGTTTTTATTTCAGTAGATTAAATCGTTACGGTGGAACAGCCCGGGTTTCCACCTAATCGCGCTCCCAACGACCGCCCAACCGACGACGATATTATTACGTGTGCATTCCAAAGTGTAACACATTTGAGGGGTGCAAAGAGCTCAGCCTGAGAGTTCATTATATTTTACTATTATTATTGCTCGATGTGCTGCGACAAATTTAATATTTTCCAGTGGAAAAAAATCCAGTAAACACTGGAAAATTATCATTGAAGCAGGCAAAAGCACCTTCTCGTATATGCCATTATTTTCGTACTCTACTTTCTGTCCGTCAGTCTTTCGAAACACTTTCACACAAAAGATGAGAGAGAGAAAGGAAGCAAAGTTTCTTGTGGAACTTTTCTTATCCGCTTGAATGTACTTTAGTAATAATATCACCATTACTATTATTATTATTACTATTATTTAGAATGCATTCTCGCTAGCTATCCCTTTTCTTCCACCATTCCTTGTAATTGTTTTGTGAAATTCGGAACATAGTAATACTAATACTAATAATAAGGCATTCCTTAGCTCTGCCTAGTAGTAATTCTTGGAGAGAAGAAAGTTGTGCATTCATTCAAAAATAATAAACATTTGGCTGCGTAGTTGTACTCTTGTTTCACCATCCATGTGTAGTTTGTGAACGTGTGCAATTCTGCACTTTGCCTTCCTTCCAAGCGCAACAACTAAATTACTCCCTCCAGCATTTCTCTTAATAATATTCAATTATGAATATATTGCATAGCCATAAAATAAAACACTTTCTGGAGAGAGATGTACTGTGTGTGCGTTCATCTACAATCTACAGGGCAATAACAAACAACAACAGCGAGCCCTTTCTTCGTGGAAACTACCAACTACTACTACTACTACAGTTTAAACTGGTATTCTTCCTGGCAATTTCAACATTCTTTGTAATAATAATATAAAATTTTATAATAATTATAATCATAGTAAATGCCTATTATAACGGACTTGCGTCATCTTGAGGGCTTCAAATAAGATTAAAATGTACTGTTATGAAGAAATTAGCATTACAGCAACAGTAGGCCAGTTGAGCCCTTCATTGCTCTTCAGGAGAAAATAGCCTTATAGGCATGTATATCAAGTAGTATGTTGTTGTATGTAGGGAATTTTGTTTGTTGCATTTATTTCGAAGCAAGTAGGTCAAAAAGCTGAAAAAGAAGAAGAGAAGGAGGAGGAGAAGGAGGAAAGAAAGCGCGGAAATTAACAAGACGTTCCGTAGAAAAAGAAAATACACAAAAAACTCTCCACTTTATCTTCTTGATCTTGGGTCAGCTCTTTACGAATAGACAGTTTTGTGGGAACCCAACTTCTCAACACAAAGCCCCAAAAATCGTCTCTCCTCTAGATGTACCATTACTACACACACTCAACATACTATACACTATTTTATATACTCCCTTGCTTGTTGTCCTGCTTTTTTCTTTCGCTACTACCCTGTCTCTCGGTTAAAACTTTTTTTTCAACTAAAAAACCTTCATCTAATCAGTTCATCAAAAAATGCTTGCCCTTTCATATATAGAGACATGATATAAATTAATTTTATCCAGTGTGTCTCCGCCTCATAATGGAGAACATCATCATCATTATCATCAGCAGCAGCAGCAGTGTACAAATTACCAGAAAAGTGTGAAGGACAAGAAGCACATGAGATTCACATCATTGTCAATAGACTTAATTGCTACGTAGCCCGTAAGCGTAACAAACAACAGATTAAATACACAATTTGTGCGGTTTTTTTGGCTCTTCCGTAGTCAGCAGAAGTACAGACAAATTGTTTCCTGTTCATCGGATTCATCATCAGTATTTTTTGTAGAGGGAATGCTTTCGTTAGCAATTTCTAAATTAGGCTTGCTTGCTGATAATATAAATATATAGGTATGTATGTATGTATGTATCTACATGTGAACAAAAACTGTAATTTTCCTAGCAGAAATAATGTTTTATTACTGTAAAAACTGAAAATATCTCATTGCTTTCTCCACTCTCGCCTATGACATCAATGCCACGCCATTTTTTAAAATAGTTTTTGTACAAACAAAAAGCATATTAATTTCCGCAAGCTAAGTGTTCTTGTTCAGATGAGCAAACACAGGATGGATATTTGATAGCTGGTGTAAAATCTTTTTTCTATTTGACAGGGATATACATATGCAAGAGGAAAAGTCGCAAAAAAATAATAATTTCCAGTTGTTGAAAGCTCAAGAGCTTGTTTTCTTTAGGTATCCAGCACTGTAGTTACATTCAATTTCATTTTCATCACGGCTCACTGCAAAATTCCCATTTTATGATGTGAGCACTGTTTGTAAACTTTCATCCGCTTTCAAACTACATTTATTAATAAGGATTTGGAAATTTTTTTTTCATGTTAAACAGTGAACCCCTTCTAGTTGTAAGTTTCAGGATGGCAGCACATGCAACAAATATGTAGGCGCATTTACAATGTTCTCGAAAAGTTTGGATTCAGGAACTACAGTAGATTATTTATCCGCACATTTGAAATACTTTTTGCTCCAAATATTACACGGTCTCATTTTAAATTACAAACTTTATAAATTGGTACTACTACTACTACTACTGGTAATTTTCCATGTTTCTCTGGTTTGCATTATGTACAGAGAAGGGGAGAGGTCAACATCGAATTTGAACATTGGAGTCGATTGAGTATACTCACGCTGCTGGTCAACTATGCAAAGCCATAGAAAAATAATGCGCTCAAGTTTGAATAATACGCTTTTAAATAGTTTTTCGGTTTCGCTTCCATGGCTCCAGTCATTTGCATTTGTACTTATTGTACCTACCTACTCAGCAAAAAACGAAACGCTTCGCTTCATACCACACGGCTCATCCGTCGAGAACATAAGTGTAGTCGTCCTTGTAGCAAGGAGCACTCTTTCATTCCACTTATGACAAAAATCTCAAAAATATTATAGGTAGAGTATACATGTAGTAGTAGTTACCTATGGCTGCATGCAACGTAATTGCGATTGAAGCTTGTACGAATGGCAAACAATTTGCAAATAAATGGGCATATCATATTGCAAGAGATGAGTGCCGAAAACTCTTGCCAATACACACAGTTTCAAAAGAACTTTACCCTTTCTTTCCGGAATTTCATCGCAATAAATTACTTTTATGGCCACTAAACTTTTGGTTTGGCTACATGTAAAACAAAAAGAAAAGAGGAAAACAGCAACCATATCTGCTCGCTTTCTCTTTCTCTCTCTCTTCTCTTTGAAATCGATTGACACAATAAGGACCTTGTGTCCTACACCAAACAAACTCATACATGATAGAAATTTCTTTCCTTCCTCAAATTGATTACTTTCCAGATTGCAAATATCCACAATGGTAACCTAGTCATTGATTCTTTCTTTATTTTACGGATTCGCTGGGGCTTACTCTAGTACGTACCTGTCCTTGTATATTGGCACTGACAAAAATGGCGACAGAGTCCGGCCAAGGGATACTTTTGTACTGGTCCCACCACCGACCCACCACAATAGACACATAAAAACCGAGCACGAATGAGACGGGTATTAAATTTCCATATTTTTCGCAATATCGGACAATCTGCTCAAAAACCCTGTAAAGTACACAATAAAAGAAACAAACAAGGAAATCAGCACATGTCAATAAAATATACATAGTAATAATAATAATAATAATAATAATATATTAGGCTACCCTTATAATAAATAAATGCATGTATACCTACCTACCTAGTACCCACAAGTAGGCATATGTATATTTTTTATTTTATTTTTTGATGCAGTTTATTTTCTACGTATGATGATGTGAAACTACAATATAAAAACGATAAAAAGTATCAACATCATCTGAAACTGTGCCTATATCCACTTAGCTAAGTACATGGTAGGTATTAAGTTTTCAATCTTTTCTTCTCAGCCTGCCACTCACTCCCAAGAAAAAAAACTTAAATTCATCTGCAACATAAGAGTGCTTACTACTACATGGCTGCACATAAACCGCAAAGGTTTTCTTCTGGTTGCTTGGCCAAAAACCCATTCATATAAGTGAGTAAGCAAGGAAAGGGGAAAAAAGTGAGCAAATACACAGCTTTCTTCTTCTTCTTCTGCTTCTTTTACCAACTTCTTTAACTACAGCTTAAGTACGCGAGCTTTCACTCGATACATTAAAAATGTTGAATGCTCTGTTTTTAGAAATAATTCAGTCTTAAACGAAAAACATCTATTTTCTCTTCCATTTCTTCCCCCCTTCACTGTCGCTGTCTGTTTACTTAAGTAACAATTTCACGTTGGAATTTCTTCCTGTTGTTATCGAAAAGAATCTATTTCTCGTCCTCGCAACGGCATCACAACTTTCAGCGTGGTTTATCCCTACCGAGAACGAGTTTTTTTTTCGCAGAGTGCTCAAGTTTTTACTAGTTATGTATATTTGTGTATTATACTACACACCCCACAAAACTCTTTCTGCTTGTATTGCTTTAGGATAAATTTGAAAAAAAAGAAAATATATAAAATGGAAAAGAGCAAAAAAACGAAGAGATGGGGTACGTACAAAAAAATACAAAACCCAACCTTGGTCGATCTACTATAAGAGCACTACTGCTATACAGTCATTCCTGCCATCATCACCACCACTTACTACTTGCTCCTTGAGTTCTTTTTTTTCTCAGGATTTTGGCAATTCAGTCACCAAACTGACAAGAAAAAATCTACTGTTTCTTTTCGCGAAGAAAAATAACTTTTACAACCAAACCACACACATCTGCTTGCTTGCTTGGTTCAAAAAAGAGCGAAAGAAATGTATGGTGGAAGCCTTCGGCCTTTTGACTTCTTTCCATTCTATCCAGTTGATGTATGTACATGACAGAACATGAACTTGTTGTACATGTGCCCCTATTATTCCTGCCCTGCCGCGCGTCCAGCTTCCGACAGACAACACAACAACAAGCATTTATATTGGGACAGATGAGAAGTGCCGTAGAACACTTTTTGCTAAATGAACAAATACTTTGATGAGTAGGCATATACTTGTAAAAACTAACAAAGCGTAACAACTGAAAAAGTAATTGTCGTGCTTTGTAGTAGGTATGTACGTATATATATACATATTTTGGTGAAGAATAAGCCATGTTGCTTTCGAGGTCCTCGGAAGTGTAATTATTAAGTAGCTAAGTTTTTTTGGGCGGTGTATACTTTTTTGTTTATTACATATGTCGTGTCTGTCCGTCCGTAGAACCTTTAATCCATCCGACTCGGTCGACTAAAATGGTGTGAAATCACTTTGAAAAGTTTTAAGCATTTGTGTTATGGAATTTACTATCCAACTATGTAATAGCCTTGCATACCGTTTGACGAGAAGACAGAAATAGCATATATGTATGTGGAAATTATTCCTTGAAATTTTGAATTGAAAAAGTAATTTTCGCTACTTTTCTAGTTAATCCTAAATAACGTAGTTAAGTATTATTGTTATTGCCCGCTGTATTATACGTGCGTTTTTTTAGTAGCACTATACAGAAAACATCCTCTTGTTGGTGCAGATGATTACTTCGGCCCACACTTTTTCTACTTTGCATTAAACTAATGCTACCGTTACGCTTTATGGAAGGAAAAAAGAAAAGATTTAATAAAATAGTAGAGAGAGTAGAGTATCATCTAAAATTCTTTTCTATTTTCTCTAAAGTTAGACGAGAATTAAAATAAAATGCTATTGAAAGAAACAAAGTACACAACAACACAGCACCATGATGATGATGATGATATTATGTTACTTTTGGCGAGAATAAATGAGAGTGGTGAAAGTTGCATCCAATTTACATGCAACAAAATTACGTATACACAAACTAAAGTGAATGTATGTACATACCACCACGTACAACAGCAGCAGCAGCAAGCATACCATCATCACACCACCACCGCCACCACCACCATGCTTTAATGTTTTAACTGGTGTGCATATTTTAATGTGCAAACTTTTTGGCTACAGCACTACAGTAAAACTCTCATTCCCCATTCTTGAAAATTCCTCTTTTCTTTTATACCAAGCTATCTGTTCAACCAAACTAACATTTTCATTGCCTTTTTAACCCAAGTTGCAATCATACTATAGTTGTATAGAATGAGGTGATGTACATACCTATTTATATATTCAAGCACTATCAATAATGACTTTTTTTTGTCTTTATGGGCAACATCACTTGAAATCACCTATTTACGCAACTTTCAATAACTGCTTTAAAGCCTCAGCTTTGTCAAAGTTGCTCCATTTATGTGGTAGAAAAAAAAACTTTTATCTTTGCTGTTCATTTTCTGCAATGTCCCTTGTCACAACAAATAAACGTATGTATATATACATACCTATGCACCCCACGGACTGCTTAAACAGACCAAAAAAGACAGATGCAATCATTGCAAACAATGTGGTGGTTTAGTGAGGAATGGCGACTAAAAAGGTAAAAGAAAAATAAAAGTGAAAAAATACACATAACTTAACACAGAGCATGTAATAATAATGATAATATATGTATATGGTTTTGGCGACGACAAGCTTTACTACCATGTTATTATTATTATTATTATTATATGTGAGTGTGTGTGTGTTTCTGTGCATTGGCGTAATGCTTTTTATCCATGTCATGGTTCATTATGACAATGATTTACATGGATATTACAGCTTTTTAGCTTCCACCCAAATGGTTCATAGTTTGACATAAAAAAGGCGTAATAATAATAGACAAGTGTTTTTTCTTCTTCTTTGATGATTTTTTATGCAAAAATGAAAAAGCACACAAAGAAAATTATGTGAGTGTGTAGGAGGAGAAGAAGAAGAAGAAAAAGAAAATAGCTCAAGTTCGACCATGGATATAATAATATTATTATGTAAGTAAGTAAGTATAATATTATGCATTGTGTACAACAACCATGTTTAAACGAGACTTGTGTAAGTTTCAAACAAGGAAATAGAAGGATGAATATTATTATGATGCTGGGTTTTTATGGAATGCTTGTGGTTGCTTTGGAATAATAATGTGCTAGTTACCAAGGTCCTAAAAAAATGTTTTTTCACTCCGTTATTATTATTTATCCACTCTCGCCTTGTTTCATTCTCTTTTTCCCCATATAGTAGAGACTAGTTCAGAGAGAGAGAAAAAAAATGTACAAGAAGTACAATACCAAGAGATGAGACCAGCTTCAGCTTCCCATTTCGATGAAAAAAAAGTTGGACTAAAGCAGCAGCAGCACAGCAACCCTAAAGGAATACTTTTATTTTCTTGGCTTGTTTCAGGGGCAGTAGCAAGTGAATAGGCGGTTGATGGCAACCTTCTTGCGCTTCCCTTTTTTTAATGTAGAGAAAAAAAGTGCAAGTAAAATTTCTTGCCAAAAGTATTCATCAAATCAACTTTTCACTCCACGTTTACGCCGCTACTACTACTACTACTATTATTATTATTATATACTACTACACATGTGGTGTGGTATAATAACAGTAAAAAAAGACACGTGATTTGATTTTGGCCGTTGTGAAAAAATAACATGCTGCTTTCTTTTAGCTCCTACTTCTACTACCTCTCTACGCAGAGAAAAGATATTACTAGTTGGCAAGAAAATTATTATATGCTCCCAATGGGGGCCTAAATTACACGCTACATTACTCGACATGCCTTTCAAATGAATATATATTATGCTGATGCATCTAATTCATGTACTGCTGTTGTTGTTGTTGCTACTGATGCTTGCTGCTAGTGCTGCACAGTGTAGATATTACACATTACAGGAACGAATGCTGCAATTACGGAAATGATTTAGGGGTACAAAAAACAGCAAAAAAGTAGTAAATATTTGAAGAATTAAATAGATTTAGTAGGAGGTTCAGTTTCCACGATAATTCATCAAAAGAGAAGAGTACAAATTGACTAAATTAACTGCACAGAGAGGAAAATTGGTTGTTATTGTAGGGAAAAAAAGATTTCATATTAATTGCCACGTACAATTGCTGTTCCGGGTTGAGAAAGAATCGATAGAGGATGCTGAGACCAAAGTAGGTTCCAAGGAATAAAAATAAATCTGGCCAAACGAGCTTGTAGATGCTTCCTCGCCACCTGAAATAGATAATAGTCAATAATTAAGTACATCATTTATTCCCCCCCTGTTATCTGTCAATTGGAAACTTGAATATAAAAAATGCATACATTCATACATACACTCATGTTCTAATAGGCTATTACACAAGTACCATTTTTGTGCGTTGGCAGCTACTTTAGTAGATTTACATTGTACGATGATTATTATTAGATTTCTCTGAGGATTCTGGTCATAATTTAAATTTTTAATGATACAGTGGATTTTTTTTATTGTAAACGTAGTAGTAAGTTGAGAATAATGATGTACTTTAGGAGGCCAAGTTAGCCTTTTCTCATTGTAAAAAAAAATCTTTTTTCCCTCTTCTTTGAAGTATTTCAGCCCCAGTTATAAATATGAATAGCATGTTTTATGCGAGACACATAATGTGTGTGTGTGTGTGTACGTACGTCTTTTAAAAATATTATGTAGCCAAGTGTGAGTGAGAACTGGTGGGACGTTTTAAGGTTCAGTTGGTTTCTTTTTTTTCCTACCTGGCATTCCTTCTTTCTCGGTTGACTCAATTTAATCGAGTCGTAAATTGCAACCTTAGGAGCTCACGGTGGAGGAAAGTCGCTTACAAGCCCAGAATACGTAATGACTTATCAAGGAGTCCTTCTATTTTTACTGTTTCTTCTGAGGAAGATGCCATTTTAAGATTCGTGCTTGTTTAGTTTCTACTTTTTTTTCTCTCTCTCTCTCTTCATATACAAGTAGGTAGTGAATGTAGTGGAAGAACCGTACACTCATCGTCGTATAATAATAATAATGGCAAGAATGAGGCAAGTCTTGATGCATTTATCACGGTAGGGCATAAACTGTGAAAGTTCATTCTTTCATGTCCTTTCATCCGTGTATGGCAGTATGGCATACATGCTGTCGGCTTCTTCGAAACTCTCTATAGAGATAAAAATGATTCTTTGATGTTGAATTGAGCCATTTCTAAAAATAACAAAAAAGAAAGAAAAGGAGCCCTATTCCTTCCACTAGCGTATATCATCACCACCATTCACTCCTTCTGTTTCTACTATTGCTACTACTACTTCTTTTTCTGGTGGTGGTGCTGGTGGTGGCGGTGGTGATGGTGGCAGACAGGGCTACATCAAGTAAATTGTGCCTGAATGCTTGCTGAGTTGGAAAAAAAGTTTGCCAGGGAGGTGAGACGGGAGCAAAGTAGCAACGCAGTGGGATCAATGCTAACCAAATTCTAGAAGGATGATTTTACGATTTCTAAAAAAAGTGGAGAAAAAAAGACTGGAAATAGAGCCCACTGGTAATAAATATTAAGTGGGTTTTCTTTATAATGTAATGCGACAATTTGACTGACACTTTATGTTATTAATTGCGATCGTTGAGAAGGTCAAGTTACACAGAGAGAGAGAGAAAGAAAGAAAGAAAGAAAGTGTGGGAGAGTGTGATGAGGAGAAAGATACACGCATGCATGCAATACAATCATTATCAGCATCCAATTTACGGCTTTCTTCTTTCTTGTATTGGGAAAGAGAGAGAGAGAGAGAGTAAATTGGTGATGTTGTAATGGAAGTAGCAGAAAGAGTGGAAAGCGGAGTGAGAGTGTGCGGTTAGCCAAATCATTTGACACACACACACGTATATTCAGGCTTCAGCAAACCTTTGAATGAATGTAGTGAAACTGCTGTTGTATTATCTATTCATAATAATGTAGTGAAAAGATACAACAGACAAAGATATTCCACTACACAAGTATACACACACACGCTGCTTTTTTTATAGAAGCATTCATATAATTGCATGTCGTGCCATATGTTGTGCTGCAAGAATCCCAATCGTGTGATCATCATCAGAATCAGAATAGCAGAAGTTTTTTTTTTTGCCGCACAACTTGTTACTAGAAGTGAATGCTACTGCTTTTTACTCTTTATGGACTTTGGTAGAAAGTGAGCAGTATCGAGAGCAGCATGGTGAACTCGGGAGTATTTATAGGCACTCCAATAAAAGCTCTGATTGAATCTGAATGAGCAGCCAGATATAAGTGACTAGTCAGCCCGCAACTCAATGTCTGCGCTAAGAATTTAATACGAAATTAAACTAGAAGATAATAAAAGTGAAATGAACGTCTTCCACTATACGCCTACTGCGTAATTGAAAAACAACATTGGTTATATGCCTCATGCGAAAAAAAAACTTTTTTTTTTAAATTTTGAGGATGAGAATCCGTTGAAATGTTTTTAAAAATGTGTTTAAAAAAATAGGAAATCACATCGACCTCCGAGCTGATTTTTTTACAGGAGCCTAAACGTAACAACCCTTAAAACCCAGGTTCATGATGCACTGAACTGAAAAGATTTCTTAACGGTGTCTCAATATTACTACAGATGTGTACACAATCAACTACCCTACCTCAACTGATCTGAAGCAGATGATAAAATAAAGATGTTATTAAGCATGATTTTTTTTCTATTATTGTGTAGGTTGGTATATATTCACATTGGTTAGGATGATCAAACAACGCTGCGAAAAAGATTATTATTGTTTTTATATGGAATATCATCGCTATTTGTAATATGAACTCTTTTGGGTAGTAGAGAAGCGACGGCGAGAGAAAGAAGTTGGTAGCAATGATTTGACGATCGACAGTAGTTTAATGTATCTAAGATGCTCAACTTTTTTTCCTCTTTTCTATTTCCGCTCTCCTCTGCATCGAAATAATGGACCATTAGGCTGTCATATACTATAATTTCTTGTGATTGGAGCCGCCTTCGCTACTACTCAAGCTTTGTATCTTCTCATGCATGTCATCTTGAAAGATACACATGGAAAGTGTACACAAAACTGTTCAAAACCAAGGATTGCAGTAGATGCCTCTCTCCTCTTTCGTATTTTTCAGCCGTAAAAGTATAACCAAGTTCGTTCTCTCTCTTCTCTCTCTCTCTCTCTCTCTCTAGAGAACCATTCAACTGGCCTAAGCCATGAATCATTTTTCAAATCCAATCTAATCCCCATTTCTCGAGTTGCTCATACAAGATACACGCTGCACCAATTTTTACCTACCCATCCAACCCATTTTCACCCTGGAGAAAAGCAGCGTAACGTACGTAAACAAAAGTAAGAGTGAGTGCCGAGTGCGTGTATAAAGTGTGGTAAGCATACACATGATGACACCTATATACACACTTGTATTATGCATGGGTGCATGCCATAGGCAAATGATGAGACGGTGAAAAATCCTTTCTCCCTCTTTCGCTCTCCACAAAGTATTACTTGAAAGCTAACACCTTTTCTAGTCGAGTTCTCGAATAACACCAAAATTCATTCCAACAACAAAGTATGTAGATTATATAGGTATGGCAGCTTAGCTATTTTCGTCACTTCTCCACTCACTTATTTCTCTCGCCCACTCCTCTCAAATAGTTTAAGAAAGAAAAATATTATTTGTTGCGCTGTATTAAGAGACGAATGCTTCTGTAGCCTGTCTGGAGAAAGAAAAGCTTCGCAGAGAGAAAAAAAGTAAATACCTATAAGCCACATATACATATAAACTAGTAAATTGTAAGTATCAAAAAAAGTATCGCTTCTTCGAAATATTTATAAATAAAAACTTTGAAAACATGCACCTTTTTTTACCTTTTGGGTTCTATAGAGAATTTAGAACTTGGACATTGCTATATCGTTGAAAGATATAGTACGACGTTTGCGAAACATTTCACTGTTACGATCATCTATGAGCAGCAAGTCTTTTAATAAGAAAACCCATCAACTTCTCTTTTTTTCTGTAATGTACATAATGGCTATGGAAACTTTTCTATAATTCCTCATACATAATAAGCAAGTAAGAAATGAGATTGAAAAATATATAAGTATATATTGAATGTAATAATAATCAATTGAGATACAATGGTCACGTACAAGGTAGATATAATATTTCTGTACACGACATTATTTTGATTTTCAAACGTAGCCAATTGCGTCTTTTGCCTTCCTTTCAATCAAAGGCAGGGACGTTCGCTTCTTTGAAGAAAAGTCTATAAAGAATTATCTACCTACTTGATGATGAGAAATATGAAATGCTCGAATTGCTCACACCATATAAGCTACACAAGCCTTAGAAATGACCCAGTCTGAACATTGTACAACTCTTCAAGAGATGCGATTGATATTTTGAACATAATAAAGTACGGCAGTGCACTCACCATCAGTCAACATCTTTGAGGATTTGACCTGAAGCGATCATTAAATATTACTAAAAGAGAACTATGGATCACAGCACGGAAACAGGTTTATTTTACCTTACGTATTGAATAGACTTAGCAATTTCGGATATGAATGGGACGCTGATGATGATGATGATCATTATTATTATTATTATTGTAAATATTCAATGCTATCTAAAGCTATACACTAATACTCTATCTTACTTTTGGAAAAACCCAAAGTGAAAGGGATGAATGACAGCAGCAGTTGAAAACGATCATAGAACATTGATGACGTGCATATCACGTTTTGTAAAGACGAAGTTCATTGGCAGAGATGAAAATTCTTCCGGTGCCCATTCAAAACTTGTGCGTCTTGGGATATTTTTTTGGGCTATTGGTCCTTTTCAGAGACATGGGCTATTAATTCAGAAATTTAAGTTTTTTGGTCTTTAAAAAGTGTTGCGTAATAGCTTTTTGTAAGAATTTTCACGTCCGCTTATTTGTGAACTTGCTAGTGTGTACCTTTACGTAACTTCTTTCTTCTTCTCTTTCACTCTTTTCTCCGTCAAGTTATTTTCACTCCACCCAGCTTGTCAGTGTGTGGTTGTGATAATCCACAACAAAAATGATATTACCAACGTGTTCTATTAAAAGAGAACGGGATTTCAGCTTCACCAAAGCTTGCTCTGCTATATAGACTGAAATAGCAACGAAAAAATTTCAAAAGCTTTAGAAAAATAAAATAGTCAGGGTTTTCATTTGATCAGGGAAAGCTTTTTTTACGTTGCTGTGTGTTGTCAATTTACATTTACCAAATATAATACGTAAGTCTGTTTAAAAATATCATATGGCAATTATATGGCTCATCTTATCATTTTTTATAGCAAAAAAAGAAACTTGGATGACGTGTAAGCATACATACGTGACGTGTTAGCGTGTACCCCATTTTGCCATTTACTTGTGGCCGTAAACAGCCCTGGCGGAAAAGAGTTAACTTGCACTCCATTGGATGGATGACGTGTAAACATACATACGTGACGTGTTAGCGTGTACCCCATTTTGCCATTTACTTGTGGCCGTAAACAGCCCTGGCGGAAAAGAGTTAACTTGCACTCCATTGGATTCATCAACCCATCGTACGCGTTTCTTGATCTGTGAACTTTCATCCTGACACTATCTCTGTTCACACGCTGTGCTAATATACATAGGTATACTCCTGCCCTATTCTTCACTTTGAGAGTGTACACAATATTCGTGTATCACGGCAACTCCATATAATATTCATAATGGTAAAGAGGGAACACATCAAATCATAAAAAGGAGACCATTAAGAAGATTATTCTGGGGACAGATTACGAAGGACTGGTACCACTAACATCATTGCTCTGTCCTTTACGGAATCATTATGATTATTATTATTACTACTGGCAGTGGTAGTAGTATTTTGTGACATTTCGGTTATAGGTATGAATCGGTAAGAAGAAATCAAATAAGTATACATGCAGGTATCCATGCATAAACCATTTCAGATATTCCTCTTTAAAGTTCTCTCTATTTCACTCACTCTTTCTCTATCTCTCTTCCTCTGTAGATTTCTGAAAATTCTTTACGAGTGGAGCACCTACAACTACAAAGTAAGGAATGACAATGACATGACCCACTTTTTCCTTTGATAATCCATATTATCTAACTTTGCGCTCATATTTCATAAATCAATTTGCATACTTTACCCTTACTTGGTCTGACGTTTAAACACAGAGATTGAGAAGAACATCTGCCGATCGTCATTTTGCTTTCATGAATATTATTATTACTAAGTAGAGAAGCATTGAGCTACTTTATGTAACTGTATGAGTCTGTCCGTCCGTCCGTGAGTGAACACGATAACTCTGAAACTATAACAACTAGTCAAATTCAGTTTTCTCCAGTCGAAAACTGAACTGAAGGGCCGACCCTGGGGCAATTTTAAAAATCCTCGCTTATCAGAAACCGTTGATATTTAACGGTATTTTGAACCACTTTCCTTTTCGTATGTATACGCTAAACGTTACACAATAAACGTTGTACGGCATATCCAAACCTTATCTGAATCTTATCTAGTGACCTCTTCGCCCCTTTCGAATATTTCGAATGTTCGGTTTATTATTATTATCATCATCATCATCTCTTTCCTGCTTTTAACAATGGCGCAAAATGTACAGAAAGTGGTTGTGCTAGTAAGAGCGGCAAAAGAAAGTACTACTAGTAGTAGTGCAATACATATAACAGTTTGTGGTGGAGCAAGAGGTAGAAAGCTGGCGCATTAACATGGCAAAGTTTGACAGAAATGTTCAATTTTGTTCACGTCCCTGTCGTTGTACCCACTTCCTTTCCTTCCTCTCATTCCAAAGAAACGAACAGAAATATAATATATTTATATACCATACATATAAATCTTAAGGGCAGGCATACTTGTTCTTGAAAAAATAGAAAAGAATGGGTCGCTTTGACTGCGCTGCTGCTGCTGCCATTGATGATGATAATGAGAATGCACGTTTTAAGAATGGAAAGCTCTTTGTCAAGTAACTTGACTCAAGTTAGGTGCTGTCAATGATGCGGTTCACATTTATGTATACATATACCTATAATGCGCTACCAATACAAAACGCCAACATCAATTCTTGCGATAGTTGTAAAAGCACTGCCACCACACCAATAATACACACTTTTCCTGTATATTAGATTGAATTTTACGTCTATCTAGCCTGTATTTGCACAAAGCCTTTCTCTTTTCCTGGAGATCTCTGTTTCTTTCTTTGGCAGAGTCCCTCATAAGAGAGTACACGAAGAGTGTTCTCACAAACAAAGCACACACGGCTGCATAAAAAAAGTATATTAGCAAAGCAGGTATTTATCTACCTAAATTGACTAACGTAAGAAGAAGAGCAAAGAAAGCTCATTCTAGTTTTGGATGTCACCACATTATAATAAGCACTTGCTTTTTTTCATGCAAACTTCTTCACAACAGTGATGATAGCAAACACAGGAGACTTTATACTGAGAAGGAGTATTTATTTACAAAAAAAAACTTTTCTTCCTTCCACTTCTTGTCTTCTCTTTTGATATCCGTATAAGTATATATATATATATAATATGTAAGAGGTGAGCTAAGTTGACGGTTGTAAACACTGTTCTACTCCAATGAAACAAGTAAACCAGCAGCATAAAGTGGAACGGTGTATTTCAGTATGATCAACACAGCCAAACTTTGTCCTTCTTGACTTATTTTTTACCAGTGTCAACGTTAGCATGGTTTTATAAATAGAAATACTACTACATACTAGTAGTAGTGTTAATGATGGAGATTTTCTCACGTGGCGTTGTACTTTATGGTTCCCGTATTACGATGAGCATTGAGCACTGTGTTGTGTAGTAAAAGATGTAGTTCAACAGTTCTATTTGACATTACAATACAACAGTCATTTTCACTGGGTTTCAGTGCGAAAAGCAGGTGGGAGAGTAGGGAATAAAAAAATATATACAGATGGAATGCTATGTACAACATGCAAAAAAATAAAAAAATTTCGACTGTATACCTAAATCAGCAAACATGAGGAAAAAGAATAGTGCTGTTACTTTAACTGTGCACATATGTACATGTATAGAAAATACATGCACAGTAAGTCTACCCATCCAACTATTATTTTTCTCGCATTTCAATGCACTCCCAACGATCCGCATGCACCTTCATCTCCTTTGAACAATGGTACTGCTGATTTCTTGTAACAACCAAAACTAGTCCCAAGGTAAATTGCTCAAATTTCCATAGGGAATGAAGCCATTTCTTTTCATCTCGTAGCACCACTTTTCATTCCTTCTTTTCTTTTCCCTCATTGTTTGTCTTGTCGCTTTCACTTACTTTTTCTCCTTCATAATAAACCCACTAGTGAGTAGTAGTAGTAGTAAGTATAGTGCCATCAGCCAATCTTCTTCTTTTTTTACCATATAATATTCTATTTTTGCTCACTTATAAGTGTACACGCAAACAAAGCACACTTGTCTCCCACTTTGCATCTATATTGTTGCTTAAATAATAAATGGTGGACGTGGAGCACATCAGAAAAAACAATAAAAGCAATTTGTCCAAGGATAAATTTCAGATAAAGGGAGACAAAGTGTTCAGCGATATATAAAAATACATATAAATATTTGTCGTGTAAATAGTAAGCCTATTATTGGTACATGCACGGGTTACAGCAACGCTGCTTATTGTTTTTCTTCTTTTCATCTTATTTAGGTATTTTACCATCTACTTATTCATAGATAGCGTCAGAGAGAATAATAAAAACAATTGGTATGACCACCCCACACATGCGGTTTTGTACACTTTGCTTTTTTTGTTAAAAAAATATATATATATTCGAATAACGCAGAATAAAATTTCAATTATTGGACCTAAGATGAGATGTTTACTAGTCCGTGAGAAGCGACATGGTACGCCACTTTCTTTCTCAACTTTTCTTTCACACAACTTGCCATTCTTGTCAGGGGGCTAAAACTTTAAAATTAAACTACATGCTTCCGCTTCTCTTCCTTGCTGGCTACTACTGAACGAGACGTAGGTATATACACTTTGGAATGGATGGAGTCGCCAAAAAGTGCTTACTTATTGTAAACATGAAAAAATGCATGTGTTTTCAATGTGAATGGAATTTTCTCGTTGTTTCGTTTTCATCAAAGTAAGTGTAAAATGGGATCAGTAACAGTGGGAAAAGGACACTGTGACGCAGGTACACCATGGCAATTTGTACATTATGTGCCCTGTACACACACACACGTATGAATTGCGTAGCTTATATATTATTTAGAGAACTGAAGCATTAAGCCACAGATACATATATTTATTTCATAGAGTACCAATAAGATACGCATTATTTTTTTTCTTGGAAAAGGATAAAAAAAAATACTGGTTTTCTATACTGGACCATGTTGCATTTTTTTCGGTGTACAAGGTTGGTCAAGCAGATGAAGTTCAGTGGAAGAAAAAAAAGTCGTGAATATTGGATTAGATCAAATAGTGAAATAGGATCAATGTAGTTTCCATCAGGTATATACGTACCTAAAGAGAAGCTTGAGAAAGCATCCAAACCCTTTGCAAGTGGCAACCTCGGCCGTGTAGCTCACTGTCATTTTGTCTGTACAACAAAGGCACCACTGTCCTGGATATGCGCCCAGTTGTGTATCAAAAGTTATTCAGAAATAATCAAAGAAAGTAATTTTTGCAGCGGTGGCATAAAGTTGGAAAAAAGGTCACTCTGTCAAACCCGTTGTTACAAATAATGTCGCTGCTGGTGTGTTGGTGTGATCTGCAAGAAAAAAAGAGAAAATGCGGGTAATAATGTCATTAATGTTTACTGCACTGATGCCAAATATACAAAAAAAGCAAGTTTACATTATTGTAGCATAAAGTACATACATAAACTTTTTTTTAACTGCACGTTTAATAGTATATGATGCATTAATAATCATTTTGTAAACGTCACATATCTTTTTCATGTGCGTATGAATGACTGTTTAGAGTCATTTCCAAAAAAATCTATATAAATTGGGGTGAAGAAAAATTTACTTTTTTATTGGTTTGTACCCAGCTAGAGGCAGCCTGTTTTTGGCAGGTTCTGGTCATTGCCGTGCATTTAGTAACAAATTCTACCACTTTATAATAATGACTTTCATTACAGGCAAATGGTTTCATAGACAAATGCCAAAAAAAGTCAGTGTTCGTTTTACTTATAATGTATACTTACTTTACTTTGTCTAATGTATGTGTTTTTTACTTCAAGCTTTCCTACGTAACAACTCTCCTTCATTTTATTCCCTTTGATCGCCTCAGCAAAGTGAAGTATGTGTATACTTGAATGAAATTTTACAGAGTTTCTCTCGATAATATAACTATCAGTGAAGTGACTTGACGGTTTCTATTACATTGTAACCAAACTATAATGAATTTGACTTGCTCCTTCTTTCTCTTTTTTTTCTCTCTCTCTCTCTCTTTCTTTCTTTTTCTCTGTTTCTTACAAGCAAAACCTGGCGTCCTTTCAAGTCCTCATGTACTTCCAGTAAAAAACAAGAATTAGGAGATAAATGTTCCGATTTGTGTTCGGGGGAAGTACAAAAGCTTCAAGAAGAAAACATACAAACTATCACCACAAAGCCTTTTTTCTTCTCTTCTTCTTCTTCTGTAAAGTCGGTTTCCTAAAAATTAAGAAGCCGCACCGTTTTCTGGTAAGAGTTTGTACGAAAAACAAACAAGTTAAGAATGCCCCTTCTATTCGAGAAGAACTACAGTAGTAAGTAGTCCCTTGCATTTATAAGGATGGCGAAATGCTATTACTGTGACTTGGGAAAATATAGTGCAAAGACCCTAACAAGAGTAGTAGTAGTAGTAGTAGTGGTGGTGGTGGTGGTTGGTGCTTAAGCAACTTGTGTATATGCGGTAAGCTGATCGTCATCATCATCAGGCAAACTATAATATATTTTTATAAACTTTCTTGCACTTAAGCTTTTTATATTTTGTGTTCATTCTTCTCCATCGAGAGCTTCTTCCTTTTCTCCCTTCAATCAAAAGGAAATTCCAAGTAGTTCTTTTCTTATAATAATGTATTAGTGTGCGCACGTGGGAGCAAATAAAAGAGAAGAAAAAAAGTAAGTTTTATTTTTGTAAAGTATTATGCATCTATTGAATATTAAAGAATTGTAGTAGGCACACATATCCAATGCCTACACGGCACTATGCTTTATATACGTACGTACAATAGACCCTTATTGATACATGGACAGTAGCATCATCATCACATTAACTCACACAATGTTGTAAAACTTGTAGACGAAAATAAACCTAAAAAATCTTTTATTGCGTTGTAAAAAAAAGTCACATACAGCAAATTATCATCCGGTCAGTAGTTGTTGACGCTTTTAAGTATGCACGCGCTGTTTCACACGCAATAAATTTTATGGATAAACGCAAAATGTTATTTAAGGAGTGGACTATTTTTAAATTAAAATATTTTGAGTATATGCTATAGTTTCAATTTTTTATTACGACAATTCAAACGCTTCATAAGCAGTATATTATTGACACTAGCAAAGTTCAAATTCAAATAAATTTACTTGTAAAGTGAACAGCTCAAGTTAAACTTGAAAGTTGGAAAGAAATTATGACTAACTATTAGGAATAATATTTATAGCAATGATGAAAGAGTGCAATGAAGAACATTCAACTATATTATTAAACTAAAAACAATTTTTTAGACTAATGGTAAACTATCTCGATTTTTGTATGGGGAGGGATATAGTTGTAAGTTATATATATTTTATTACTGTACTAATGTTACATGATAAATAGGGATAGTATACCAAGTAATGATGATTAGACAAATTTTGAAAAGAAAAAAAGTTTTTAATAATTGTCAGTTCATTTTGGAGAGAAAAAAGTATTTGAGTAGTTTTAGTTTTAATAGAAAAAAATACTAAAAACTTAAATGTTTCTCATGTATCTAGTCTATACACGACGTGTGTATACCCGGCCAAATACACACGTCCAAATTATGCAAAATGAAACGAAGATGTAAGAAAAGTAGAAGAATATTGACACTGATAAAATATCAAATAACAGGAAGAAGTCAAACAAGTTGTTAGGAAATTGATTTTCTTCAAAAGGAAAACTTTGGTATAAATTTAACATTGTCGTTCAAAATGTTGAGAGGATAATTGCATAAAGTGAAAATGGAAGACTTGCGTCAAAAGTGGAAATTATTGATTGCAGTACATACAATATGTACATACGGTTATTTTATATTAACAGAAATATATTTTACTCGACCATTTTTACCAACAAATCTGGTAAATCACACTGTGACTTTTTTAGCATCAACTTTTCCTCTGGTAAGTGTCAACTGTGCAAAATTTGACTCCTGACAAAATACGTTTTGTATAATAAAAAAGAACAGGTAGAAAAAAAGAGTCAGATTACTGAATTGAAATTGATTTAGACAAAGTTGACAATTGAGTGTTTGCATTATTATTATCTACCTGATCTCCTTTATTCTTGCGTCTGTTACCACTTATTGATATTATTCACTTTTTCTCTGAACATATGACAATGACAACGGTCAAAAGTCGCGAAATGCATTTTTTTAAATTTTTTCTTTCTGCAGGCAATCACGATAAATTCAAAAGTTTCACTTTCTAAAGTAAAAAGACAAATTTTGCACTGCCAAAATTAATAAATTTATTATGTCGTTTGTGTCAAGTTTGAAAAGAAAACTCTAAACGAGTAATTTGCTCGTTTAATTTTATGATTAATATTCTTGTAGTTATGTACCCACCAATCCAACGTATTCACAAATTCGTAATTAATATTGTTCTATTTAAAATGCTGTGAACAAGTACTACTCACAAAGTAGTAGTAGGCAAAGGCAATGCTGAAAACATGGTGAGTAGCTAGTACTAAGAGTGCAGAGCAAAAGCCTTGTAATTAATACATTATGTGCTCAAAAAGAGTTCATTAAGCCTTCAACAGCCACGTGGAAGTTTGTTACCTGCTGCAAACCTATTTTTTCTTTATAAGTCCTTTGTCTAATTATTGAACATGAACAGAGGATGAATGTATCTTTTGGTTTGAGGATGCAATAGGAACGTGACGCAAAACTTTTTTCCGCATCAGTTGCTAAATATTATCAATTGCCATATATCTGCTTATTCACTAGTGCTATTTTTACCCCAACTTGCCCATTTCTATTTTCCACCATAAGACCTAGAGTCAAATGCCATTGTATTATTGTTTTTTAGTGTAGAACAATTATTTCTCTGCTTTTACCAGCACTTTGTTCTCATAACTCTGCTTTATACCTGCACACTACATGCAACAACACGCTTATTTTACAATTTATTGTGCGCAACGGGTTGGGTATTTTACAGCCACCAAAATTAGTGATTACAACGATTCTTTTATTTTCCTGCGGTACAAGTGCAATACCGGAAAGCTTACGCTGAGTGGGAGTTGTTGCCGTAACGGCAAGCATTGAACATTATAATTTCCTTCCATGTGTAAATTGTGTAATACTTTTTTTCTGTTTTATTATGTAAGACGAGGGATGGCCGTAACTCAATTTACAAATTTCGCTAATGATGTGATGTTGAGTAATCATAAAGTGTGTTGGTTTTACACGCTTCTATCCATATACGTTACTCTACACTCTCTATTTTATAGCCTTGCTGATATGTACTTTCTCCTTGTTATGAATAAAGACAAAAAGTTTTGAAAAGCTTTTCAAGTAAAAGGAATATTATACAACCGTAGCAAGAAGAAAGGATTAGCTTCGTGCTGCTTACTATATATCATCATCATCACCATCATGTTTTTCTTGTACGAAGGGGAATTCATTGGGAAGAACTATAAAATTGTGACATGTACAATTTGTTAGTAATGGAACAGCCGCATTCCGTGTAAACTTGGCATTTCTCGTCACGGACGACTGCCTGGCTGAAAATTAGGAGCTAGTTTCTAATTTGATTATACGCAGAGTAGAAAGGGATCTTGGGTATACATATTATGAGCAAGTGTCATTCATTCATTCATCTAGTTACCGTGCTCAGTGTCATTTGGGCAGATACATAGTTTGAAGTTTGAAATTATTCAAGGTTCAATCAAATCATACTCTGTTTTTTTCTTTACGTCGTTTTTTTCGTACGTTTTATTTTCTCCCACGTATTCCATATTATCGACCTAGCCCAATAGCGACATATTTATTTATTTGAAAAAAAGGAAAAAATATGACCTTCTACAGCGAAATTTTTTTCAATTAACCCGTTTGTTTATTTTCGCCTGGATTTGGCATGTAAATATGAAATACCGAAAAAGAAGATAAATCATGGTGTGGTGACGCATAAACGTTTGGGTAAATATTATTCCGAACACAAACGGATCTTTTTATAAAAAGCGTGATGACGTGTTTGTGCCTTTTCGTTTGAGCAAGCTCAGAATTTGAAATAGATTTGTTATGTAGATAAACAAAGGCCAGAAATGAGAATGGAAGAAAAACGTTTCCAATCGCCCAATTCGGATGTATGTACCTTTTTGTTGGCTCAGGGAAAATAAATTTTTGCTTCAGAATTGTCGTCGAATGTCTAAAGTTGACAAGACGTAAATAGCAGAATAATTTATACAGAACAGCTATCTACCTACATCTACAGAATTCAGTTATGTACATACATATATTTAATGTATCAATGCTTTGAAGCAGCAAAATTCCCCACAAGTGTTCATAGCACGTACTATACCAAGTCTTATATGTTCACTTGTGACAGACAACATTCATCACAGCACAACTGTCGTTTGGTGTGGATGGGAAATGACAATTAAATAAACCGTTGTAAACACTGTTTGTAAGATGTACGATAAGTATGGTAGTTGGTAAAAAAAATTGCAAAAATTCAAATTCAATAGGCTTTGTGTCATACAGTGGTAGATGATCGTACGGTTAAAAACAAAATTTAAAAATTCACTTTAGCTCTTGAGAAAACTTGATGCTGACCGGCTAGACGGCCGGACGTCATGAACAAACAAACAATGCGCACACCCTTTTAATTATGAAGGTAGCTCTATCAGCTTGCCTTTTTGTCTTCAGGAAAGTGACAAAGGCCCAAAAAGCATCACGGGAAATGCTATGCACGCTTTCTTTGTTGTTCGTACTTATCTTGTACGAAATCAATTGGACCTTACTGTCTTGTAACTGTCAGTCAAGCCAGAAAAGAAAACATTGTTTTTCATACATTTCCAATCCTCACTACTATCGTCGATATCGTAAAATCATAAGCTACACGAGAACACAACTGTGCAAAAAAGGAAGAAAATAAAGTCTTTCTGTTACAATTCGTAAAATGAACATATTACGCCATATGCAATGGCAACAGTTTTTGCCCGCTGTAGTCTAACTATAATTTTCTACAAAAAACAGTAACCTTTACATAATATTGAACTGTGGATAACCACCCGTAACCAACTTGATTAAAGTTAGTTAAAGTTAAATAACATTGTGTCAGTCGTTAAATTTAAAATGCATATATTTACCATGTACTTTACAAAGTGTGTTAAATCTATATACATTTACTTTACCACTGTCACCTCATTTTGTTCATTTACGAATACAACAATTCATTTGTTCAACAAAACATTCCTTTTTTTGCTACAGTCAGATACAACAGACATTTTTATACCAATATTACTGCATTTGTGACATCACTCCCTCCCTCTCTCTCTCAACTGGTTTATTTTGTCCTAGTCCCCAAGTCTTTATTTACGAATGAATGACGTGCTGTTGCACAGTGTTGACATTTCTCACTCATCGCATTTTATTTAAGCGGTAAAAATCGTTTTTATGAGGAAATAATAATAATGTTATTTTTAACTTAAATGTAAAAACTTTAGTATAGAGCAAAAATAAATTTCCTACTGGAACTGGATATGGATGTCACGTCATGAAGTTATTTTTTTCAATGGTTTTTCTATGATGTATTGAGTGATCGATTTTTAGCGAACTGTTTATCCTTTGCTCGCCCCCCCCCCCGTTGTATTTAACCTGTACTACTACTGGCAAACTGAATGAAAAAAGTTTATTTTTTTCTGCAAGTATGTACAACTAGCTATATATTTCCAAGTCTCAATAATGCGTACCACAAAAAAAATCGAAAATATTGAACTGGGCTTTCCCGAAAATCGTTCCCGAAATATAATAATAATAATAAGGGTATTATCTATCATCTATAGTCGCAACATATAACAGCAACCGTGTATTTAAAACATGAGGAATGAGAATGACTCAAGAGGATGATGTCAAAGATGACTATACCGTTATATTATGGAAAGTGGAGTGTCCCACAAAATTTCATAAGCATATGTACCAAAAAGCGTCCAACTCTGCCTAAAGGTAAAACCCATTTACAAACGACAAAGATACCATTATTGATAAAACAAATATTTGTCATAGATGATGATGGTCTGATATGAAGGACAAGAGACAGGAGGCAAATGTGCTTTTGTCGTTTGATGCGTTTTACCTTGCTGAAGTTAGATAATATCAGCAGCAGTAAACAAATAGTAAATGTCTTGATTACGTAAGAAGATGTAACTGTCTTCACATATTTTCTACAGTTAGGTACTACAATTGCTAACACCAATGAATTCATATTTGTTGACTGTCCCATTCTCAACCGCTATTCCTAGAAATATTTAATTAAAAGTTCCTTTAATAATAATAATAATGACTAATTTGAATATTCTGATTACTCGCAAGCGTCTATGAAAGTGCGCATCTGCAAGTTTTAGTCAACAAAATAATTGAATACAAATAACTATCTACTTCAGTTATTACTATTGCGCATCTGAACTTCAATAGAAAGAAAAGCAAATATTAAAAATCCGTATACTGAGTGAGTATACACATACCTATAAATTTTTGTAAACACAATGTTGTTCTGTATCGTCACTCACAAAATAGTTAGAAACTTATTTTGTAATAAACTCCAATTGTAGGCATCTGCTTTGGAGTCGGGCACATCATCATCATCATCATCATCATCACAACAAATGAAAAACACACGCAAGCACATGCATTAGGTAAAAAAAGTAATCAGCAAAAGTCCTTTATCTGCTTGCGCAATATTATTGTCCATCAAATAAACATCAACAAAAAAGGTTGCTATATAAAAAGGAAATGCACACACAACAACAACACTATTCTCACAAAACAAACCGTACCTAAATAACACAAGTACTACATATGTCACAAAATCTTGATTGAATGATATACAAAAGTAAATGAGCAGCGATAATAACCATTAGAAATAATCGATAAACTTTATAGAATCTCTAAAGTTCAAAAAAGTATACCAGTTTACTTTAAGCACATACTAATAAACACGCGCACGCTTACACAACAAAACTAAATGAAACTTCATGAGAAAATTTTATTTCCAAGTTTCAGCAACATAATATACAAGCACCACACACAGTAGTACTGCTACAAAATGGCTTTATGAAATAGGTGCATTGTAATAAGATTTTACCGGTAAATCGAGAATATGCGTTTGTCTTTTGTATGCAATCGTAACATCATCCACCTACATTGCATGAACAAGCGCAACGCCATGCCAGTGTTTTGCTCGACACACTTGTCGTAACTGTCAGAGAATTCGAGTGAAATGGAATGAAAAGCTGCTAAATTAGAAAGACGTCCAAGAATAATCATTTCGCAAGTTCCCACAGTATACAAAGGAAGCTTGTTTAAAACAAGTCCATCGTCGTCATCATCACGCCAAAATTATAAGTTTACATACATGTATCGTTTTGTATCTGGGTAAGTAGCAACAGTGGTGCAGTGATTACTTTGTGCATATGTACATAAATATATATTTATATATGTATGTATATATGGCTGACAATAACAGGTGTATCATCGTGATTATTGTGATGAAGGAACAAAAAAAAATCACTCTCATCAACATCATCATTTAATCTGCAAAATATGATGATGATGCCCAAATCTAAACGTTGTATTGTAAACGTAATAAATGTGTAATAATAATACCTGGCAAACAAATGAAACCTATAATGCTAGTGCATTGAACATTGGCACTACATGTTACATGCCAGAAAATTTTAACTTTTCTCCTTCCATCTTCAATCTTCTTGGATTTTGCATTAGCGCGTCCATCCATTTCAAAAGTTGTCTACTGCTACTGGTATTATTATTAGCAAATACTGCATATATATTGTATGTAGATATACAAAAATTTTATTTACTGATGCTGCTCCTGCTGCTGCTCGTAATGAGTCTGGGACGATCAGGAAAGAAGGAAAAAAATTAAATAAGCAATTGCTGCTGCTGATGATGATGATGAAAAATAACCACAATTCAACATCGTCTAGTGTCTAGGAAGGAAGCAGGATAAAGGCAGGAGCAACAGCAGGAGCGGTTGCAATAATAAAAGTCTTTCAACGAAGATGATGATAATTCTACTGCTGATGACGATGATTGTAAAGACGATAATGATATGTTAGCCGGATTAGCAAATCTGGCTGCTGCTGCTGGTGGCAGAGAGTGAAAAGTGTATAGCATCTTGGCGGAATCGAATGAGATGAGGGTAGTAGTAGCAGCAACAAGACAAGTTTTGTCTGTACACAAATATTTCTACCACTTGATTTTTTAATGAAAAGGAAAAAAAATTATGTTACTGATACATACGTGCACACAAACAAACATACATGCCTATATAATAATTTTATTTAGTAGAAGACACGGTAAGTGATACCTTATAAATTTAGTTTATCAGTCTGTTCGGTCGTACGATCTGTAACTTTTACACACTTTGATAATTAACTTTAAATTTAGGATTTTGTGCAGTTTTTAGAATTTATAAAATTTCAAAAAATATTTCAGATTTTATATCCTAGTGGAATAATCCGTGAGAGTTATGTAACAAGCATAATAATAATAATAATAATACTGCTATTCTTTGTTATAACGTTTGCTGTGAACTTAAGAAATGGATGAATAGATTGACTGGCCTCATCTGCCTGGCACAATGATGATGATGATTTGTGTAATTGCATGGTTTGGATATTTTTGTGGTTTTGCGTACGTACCTGGGACAGTGGAACATGTTATTTATTATTATTCTTCTACTGCTCATTTGAGATTGTGGAAAATTAAAGCAATTTCCATGAGCCATAACGATTGCATGTTGTGTGTAGACCGTGTAATAATAATAGTAGTGCCTACATACCTACATCCATATTTTCTACATGTTATGATGACAGCATGCAAATCTCACAGTAAAATGAAAGAAAGCCGTACCGCCGAATCTGCTACCACCAAAGAAATCCTCCACAGACAGACGTCGGTTGGGAGGCGTGTGAAATTTATAGAATAAATGCTTCTATATTTTTTAACCAGATGAACTTGAAATGAAAACTTGAATGTTTATCATAAAAAATACATACATAGGTATATACTTATATACGTACATATATATATATATATATATATACGGCGAATAGCCATTGGCACTGTATGGTATAAAAAAGAGCACGTTTTTTTAGTTAGATTCCTTTTTTATGTTTCTGTTTCACAGGGTAAAATACAATTATGAAAAAAGTTATTTTGTTTTTGTTACCTAAATTAAACACAAACATTTTTAATAGTCTGCATCCCCTCCTCCTCCTTCGTCTTTTTTATTTGTCTGTAGATCGAGCTAACTCGGTGGTGGTGGTAGTGGTGGTGGTGATGGTAAGGGGAATCAGAACATTTTAGAATAGACTAGACCAAAATGAGAAGTTTTTATTGCTATTAAAAGTCGCCTTTTTAGGACTCTACTGCACTTAATGATATTTCCTGGAGGAAATTCATCAAAACGATACATTTTGGAAAATCCTTGTATTTTCCCAACTACCACAACTTTATTACATTGTGTATTGTGCATGTACGTACATGTTAACAATACCAACATTTTAACTGGCACTCACAACCAATTCAATTGTACTTATAAAGTAGTAGTGCTCTCTTATTTTTCACCTGTATCTGGCATTCGAGACATTTCCATGACGGCGAGGATAACGTAAAGTTTTACAGATTCGTATAAGACACTTGAATACTTATGATTATGATGACTCACTCTATGCTACTTCTACTCTAGTACATTTTCTTTCATAAGTAATCCGTAAAAAAATAAGCAATTTTGTTGGTAACGCAGACACTCATCGTCCTATATTCCGTCCAATATACGGACTGGGAATACAACTAAAGTTTAATAGTCTATTGTTGATAGTATTATTTTATTATGGTATGATCATCTTCATCAGTAGAAAGAGAGAGAGAGAGAGTGAGTGAGAGAGAGAAATAGAGAGAAAAAAAAGTAATTTTAGTACGGTTTCTGACTGCCTATTATTTTTTTTAAAGTGGAAAGCACAAGTAGTCTTGAAAAGCCCTACGGCATGTAGGTACACGCACGCACATACATAGGTTGTTTTAGCTCATTTTTTCACGAGTTTCTCATTTTCTGGGTCCCTACTCGTACTACTGGGGTACTGAAATAAAGGAAAAGGGCTGCAGAAAAAAGTGCAAATATATAGCACTCGGTGGGAAGTAGACATTATACGAAATTTCCTTTCATCCCAATAGAAATTCGTACATTTCAAATGAATTATTTGACAAGTAGGGGGAAAAAGAAGAAGAATTCTCTTCATCGCTGATGAGGATTACCCAGTTCGGCCTAAAGACCATCAGCAACCAAGAGACAAAGCCGAACATAAGAGAACCGCTTGCTCGTTTGTTCCTCCGCAATTGCTCATTTCAACTTACTTGGTTTTGTTGTTGTTGCTGCTGCCTCTGCCTGTATTCGCTTAATTTGCATGGTTTATCTTGCTGCTCCTTTTTTATTCCCTTTCCGTTTATTGTAGTAGGGAAGTAGTAGTAGTGGTGGTGGTGGTGGTGGTGACTGCTTGCTTCTGGCATGATCATCCCATCGTCGTCATCTTCATCAGTCTTCTATTTACTGCTCCCTACAACATATATACAATTTTAGGCGTTATATAAAATGTATGATTTATATTATTAATTTTGTAGGCACTCTCCTTTCTTTTTCTTCTCTCTCTCTCTCCTTCCTCTGGTTGAACAAATGTTATTCACACACTAGCAAATTTTTATCATCATACTTGCCTACTTACATAATCACATACATCATTCTATTCATTTTAACTCTCCTTTTTTCTCAGTTGCTAATATTTACCTAAAAATATAGGATTTTTAGTGGAACGAGAAAGTGAAAGAGAGAGAGAGAGAGCGAGCGAGTAAGTAAATGCGACTCTTTTTTTTAAAAAAAAGGAAAATGTGATTGTTTGAGTAATGCTGTAACTAATACTACTTTACAACCAAATTGTGTCCCTGTCTAGAAAGAGAGAGAGAGCGAGCGAGTAAGTAAATGCGACTCTTTTTTTTAAAAAAAAGGAAAATGTGATTGTTTGAGTAATGCTGTAACTAATACTACTTTACAACCAAATAGTGTCCCTGTCTAAACAGGACTTTTTGTCTCGAAACTTTGCAAATATTTCATCAGGAATGATATTATGAACTAGCTATGTATGTGCATGAAACAAGCACAAGGATTATGCACGCATTTGGCCATTAAATAAAATAAATTATTTATTGTGTTTGAAGGGGCCAAAAAATTTGAATTGGAACCTTACTAGCATGTATTCTTTACATCTCCCTACATTACATAGAGATTTGCATATTAACAATACTGCAATATAAGCAAAGAGAAAAATTGAAACATTTAATGGCGCCTTATACTGCAATGGTTTTTCAATTAGTTCACGCGCACAAAGAGCATGACAAGGAAAGCTTTTCATTCGCTTTTTTTTCACTTTCGTTCCGTCGTCCACTTTCGGGGAACAAGAGAATATATTGATCATACATAACCACTATTTTTTGAGCACATTTCGTGCTTTTGATCAACTGCTTTCTTCTCTAAAATGAACAGGGTACGTTTTTTTTAAAAAAAAAGAGAAGTACCCGAGCAAGAAGGGTAGCAAGAGAGGGAGAGTGTATTATCTTGATTAGTTGAATCATTTCGTAGAATCCAGTTGAAATGGCCTTCCAGCCAATGCGATTCCCTTTACAGTAGAATTCTAATGAATCCCATTAAAATAGTCAATCAATTATAATAAAGGGAATGATGCTTCCACTTTTCTCTTCCCGTTGAGTCAGCAGAAATTCACTCAAGTCAACATGTGCATTGCGTAACCCAGCTGCACTACGTATGTACGTACATACGTACATACATACTTGAAGTGAAGCCCCTTTTTTAACAGAGAGGAAATTCAAAGGAATTTTATTAGTTCAGCAATGTGACGGCGTTTAGAGAAAGGCCGAGAAAGAAAGAAACACTTGTTTGTCTCAGCAGCAGTAGCAGCAGGAGAAGTTGATGTTGATATATATGGACGTTAACGAGATAAGTTTCAACGACTTCAAGTACCTAAGTACATAACGTGTGCAATACGATGATGATATGATGCGATGGAACCCGTAAAGTAATAAATTTGTAGTGAACGCTCTTGTACCGTTTTCCTGTAGCCCGACAATAGTACATTATTATAGTACTACTGCACACTAGGTTCATTTGGAGATTTTTGGAAACATTTCAGCAAGCTTTTCTAAGTTGATTTCATATCCTAAATATATATATATATATACCTATATACCTATATACATAGGTATTATATTATTATTACCTAAAAATTAATTTCATTACAAGCTATAAAAATTATAATATGAAACTTCTTATTGTCAGTAATATGAAAGCTAGTAAGTAGTTTCAGTGTAGAAAAATGTTAAAGTGATTTCAGAGAAGAAAAAATCTTTAGCAAAAAAATATCACCAACGTTTGCAATGATGATTGTTCATCATCATCATCATCAGTAATCCTCTTAGGCTTACGTTCCTCTCCCTAGTTGCCTAAACATTATGTATGAATATTATAATGGAATTCAAATTCAGATGGCTGAAATACTTGGAACGAATACTTGAATGCTCTATTTTACTTTTTACAGTATCAAATCAACACAGCTTTGTTAAATCCCATTTTAAATATATATTTGTAATGAAAGCACTTGACAATTATTATTGCCATCCATTATTTTCTAATATGTACCAAAGCGCTTTTGATATCCGAGTAGTACATCAAAATTAAACCATTTCATCCATCGTATTATTTTGTTTGTGTAGCAACTTGACGTAACATCCCCCTTTTCAATTCTACCCACGCACGTGCCACCTTTTGAAAAATGCTCTCAAAGTGTATTTACGCAAGGCTTCACATTTGAAACAATAAAAAGGATAAACGCAAATCGTACATAATTTTCACGAGAAATGACCAGGAAAAGCTTTATTTCTACACAGCAACATTTATGGCGACACTAGAAAGCTTAATCCTAATAATAATGATTAGTTTATACATGATAAAGATAAAAGCATATGAACAAGTGTAGCTGCTAGCTTTACATTGCAAAAAAGCAGAGTGTATGTTCCGGGACAATTTCTAACTACTTCTCTGCTCTGCTATATTATTATTATTACTATTACCTTTATGCATGCCACTGCAGTAAGAGAATAATGATCTTACACATGTTTGCCAACCGACCGGCGTTTGCCCACACTGCGTTCTACAACAGCAGTGCAGATGAGTTTGGTCCACCAACAATTTAAATGAGAGCAACTTTTTTTGCTGACTTTGCACGCTGTTGTAATACGGCGTGCAACATGCAACAGTTGCTCAGACAATGTGACTTTTATTACTAGATCTGACTTGAGTATGATGATGATGACGATGATCAACGTCATAAAGAGTAAATTACACTGCTTATAATCCTGTCATCATAAACATGCAAAATGCCATTCACATGTACATACCATCATCATCAAAGCGTGCAAGCAAGTATTAGTTTTATTATACATTTTCAAGACATTATTTTTGGCATCAAGAAACAGTGCTTTGTGTGTGTGTGTGTGTGTGAGAGTGTTGTGTAGCATTCATACGCCACATTATTATGATCGCATACCCAGCAGCCCACGCAACTATTTAAAACACAAACAGATTGTCTTTCTGCAGTATATTATCTAGAATTATCGGAACCACAACAAAATGTATGCACAGGCTTTAAAAAAACAATTACCTACTTACTACATAACATGAGTACAAAACAAATGTCGTGGTCGTGGCGGTGGTGACGGAGGCAGCCGAACGACTCAATTTGTAAAAAAAAGACAAAATATGAGATTCAACGCATTCATTATAAACTGTGCTTGACAATAATTGGCAGTAGGAGTCAGTCTGCGCGTATATGGCAGTTGAAACACATGGTGACATGATATTGGCAAGTTTGAGATGTTAACGTCGTTACTTCTAATCGTTGCATTACTATACTCACGATAAAGTCTTTGGTACAACAAACGTGGCCTGTGTGGGTTTTATAGGGATCAAAGTTAACTTTAATACATGACATAATAATAAATGTGACCGAAATGAGATGCCATTATGCGTTCTGTTAAATTTGACTCACACTCTTTCTGTGTAAATAAATATTTCAGTTGGATGGAATGAATTTCTCTCAGTGGCTTGTCGTTTCTATTAACCTTGTTTCTGTATTTTTTTAATGCCGAAGAAAACACAGATGCACTGCACTAGATGCACTACTTTAAAATACATATAATTTCTTTCCTGGTATCGATCCACACAACACAATAAAAAATTATACCAAGTGTCATGAGAAAGAAACAAATCAAGTCATTCTGAAATGTGAGCTAGTCACTGGAAGCAAGGAAGGTTGAAGGGAAAAACTATTCAAGGATAATATTAAAGTTTATACGACAACACAGTTACCTTGTAGGGTGATGTGTAGTATTGTGTAGCAGTGAAATAATTTCCTGTGTAGTAGTTTTATACACTGAACGCTGAATAGCACCGAAAATGCGTGATTGTAAATAGTGAACTTTGGTACACTTCAAACTGGACAACAATAATTTAAACTTTAATAACACAATAACAACAACAATAATAATAATATCACACGTAACTCTTGTTGTTTGTTTACAACAGTGAACCCAGACAACTTTTATGATTCCTTGTTCTCCAGTAAGACATGTAATGATATTTTCACCACATAATAAAAACAGCAACAACAACAACAATAACAACACAACGGATCAATCAATAAAAATCTACTGTGTAATACACTGGAATTTTTTTTTCATTAGAGAAAAAACAGTACGTCACGTAACACAACTCAACTCGCACATTAAACGACAAACACAAGTTTTGCAGAACAAGAATGCATACAGTATGCATGCATGCATGCAAGCAAGCAAATTGCACAAGCCTGCCTGCCTGCCTTGCCTAGCCACCACCTCTATCAATGTTCTTCCGAGAGAGAAACGTTCTCTTGGTTCTTTCTTTCTCCTCCACCAAACATGTGAGTGAGTGACTACCATCAAGTTTGCTTCTTTCTGTTTGAATTTCTCTGTACATTTACATTAAGTTGATTTGTGTTTGTCCTTTAAGTTATGTTGGTAGTCAAAAAAATAAATAAAAAAATATGTAGTATGTGTTTATTTTTTGCTGCGGTGTCCCAACAGAGTTCAACTCTTGAAAAAAACAAAGGCTTCTTTTTTTAAAAGTAAATATTTTTTTAAAAAAACTACAGAGACACATGAAATGATTCCTCGTCGAGATCTGAGAGAATTCTACATTAAAGTTGTCAGCGCACAAACTCTAGCCAGTATGTTTAGCATTACATGTAGTTGGACAAATAATGAACCACAAAAATAATAAGAAAACAGGAAAAAACAGTCACTATTTTTTCAAAACAAAATAAAACTCCACATTTTCTTACATTAGAAAATAGACGAGCAGCTGTGTATGTATGTTATTATATAAAAAAAAATATGCTGCTGTTGTCGTGGTGGTGGTCGTGGTTCAAAACGGTTCATAAAAGTCAATTGCTTACATGCGTGTCAAAGAATCCAAAAAATGTAGTGTGTAGTATTGTAGCTCAGTAGCTATTTCGCCTTCTTTCGTTGGATCGTTATTGCTTAGGTGCACATTCAACATTACATATTGCACTACACTACTGCCACTATTAAATGTCAGCCGGTAGTAGTGGAACAGCACATCATTATTATAATTTTTTACCGCACTGCACCAATGCTATAGAACAACAGGAGTAATGAGAAAGTTTAAAAGAATCACCTTTTGTGTTCTCGCTCGTCTAGACTTGGGCGCCTTAGTCATCGCCGAGAAAATGATAAAAGAAAACACCGGTTGTTCGACGGGTCACAATGAAAATTACTTTACTTTTGAGAGAATTGACGACAACGTCGTTGGAAAAGTTTAGCTGTAATTACAGTACAGTATGTACAAAAAAATTATATTATAATTTCTGACTTTTTAGTGCTAGCTTTTATTTTGTGTTGCTGCTAAACAGTAGAGAGCAGCAATGTACAGTGCAGGATAGAAATGTCAGCAAATTTTGGAACTTGGCAAACTTGGCTCAGTACTTGTTTTGACATGGTTGCTTGCTAGCTGGTGAGTTTAAAAGCTTCTGCTTGGTCACATTATTATGAGCACGCAAGAAGCCAGGTAAACTTATTAAACAGGTCCGTGTATTGTGCGTATTACACAGTATCAATTTCAATGTTTACCGTGCACAATTACGGAACATTATTTAGGCTATTTTTATAGAGCGATGTACAAAGGAATAAATTTTTTTCTGTGATATTATTATTAAATAATAATAATATAATTATATAATAATATAATTATATTTATTATTATTTTTATATTTATTATTACTCTACTAAAGTATGCTTTTGGTTACTCACTTTGTCGTTTGTGTGTATAAAATTGCGGTACTATTTTTTATGAGGTTGGTATGTAACCCAAAGCTTTTTTTATTTATATATTTACTTTTCAGTAAACTAAATAAACAGTAAAATACCTTTGCATATATAGTATTCTCAACTTGGTAATCGTCATTTAGGTACTTGACTTGTTTGTTTGCATACAAATAGCATGTATTCATGTTGACTGACTGACACAGAGAGACGCACAATGAATTGAATTGAACCCAATGGAAATATTTGTCAAAATATGTACATACATTTAAACGGGCGCAAACACACAGGCCTGCCTACTACAACGTTAAACACACAAAAAAATAACGTTTTATGGTAAAGTGAGTAGCGAATGCTGTACCAGAATTAGTAAATAGATATTTATTGAAGCGTAGTAAAATCGTGTTCCAAATATAATTTCAGAGTAAATCAGCTTCTGTGAAGATGCACGTTTCATCGTGACGGTATGATCTGAGATGTTTTTTTTTTGTTTTTGGCAATAAAAATGTGTTTAAAATGCAATGTTAAAATGTACCTGAAACAAACATAGTTTGTACAAGGCGGCTGGTTGGATATTATGATTTATTGTCTCCTCCAATTTGACTTCATTGCGCAGATAACGAACTATTAGAAATTGCATGACATGTACATAAGTGCAAGTGTGTAGAGCGTGATATACATACGCTTGTACTTTATGGAACTTTATGGTTGGAAAGAAATAAAGTAAAATAATATGATATGCTTTACTGGCATAGCTGTGTGAATGATATGGGTTAGCAACCTATGAAACTTGCCCGCGTGGTGTGGTTAATGTCGATATGATGAAGGAGCTATTAAGTCAAGCTAAAAATATAATGGTAAAAACGGTCTCAGGGCAAAATCTCGAAAAATAAATCTCGAATTACCTTTTGACCGAAAACTGATGACCGAAAACCGTAATCACGAACTTAGGGGGACAAAATACCGAATTTTGAATTTACA
>JAHZMT010001439.1:0-10941 GCA_027743785.1 Sinhomidia bicolor
GCTATTTCTGCTATTACTGCGACGATCGTGATCTTCCCCTTTAGGAAAATGCATAATCACAGGTTTGGGCTTAATACTTGCTAGGTACACCTCCACCTTGCCAAGTTTCTCTTTTTCATGCTCCAATCTGCGCAGCATTCTTATAATGCGAGGTTTCAAATTTGCCGAGCTGGTTGCGTTGTTGTTGGCAGAGCTGCTGAATCGCGTGGATCCCAGACCCACTTGCGTTTCCCACTTGTTGATCTCACGAAGAGTGTATCTGCTCCTCCACACGTCAATTTGGTGCATCATTTGATGCATCTCGTCTTGCTCCTCGGATGACAAGGGGAAATCATCCTGAACTTCGTGAGGATCCATGTCGTACGCGGTGGCCAGCCAACTTCTCGCCTGCTCTGTTTGCCAATTTTTCAAGCAGTAAATTGCAAGAGCGACCATGCTATGAAGTACATATCTGGCTGCCCCCAATTTCCAAAGTTGAATTGCCCTATCTTCGTTCTTTACCACACCTTTCCCTTCAAAATGCAAAACGGCCAGGTTGTGTGCTGCAGGTCCGCTTCCATGGTCGGTTGCATCAGCATACCAGTGCGCTGCTGAAAAGGAGTCTTTTTGTGGGAACCCGAAGCCCACGTAGGCCAAAACTCCTAGCAGAAACTCTGACTCGCCAACACCCACATTTGAAACGAAATTGGAGCCGGAGCCTTTGCACACTTTGTATGGTTGTTTTGACGCTTTCTTTAAAAGTAGAATGGCTCCGGCCACGTCTTGTTTGACACCGTGCCCATGCAGCTTTAAAAGGGCTAAATTATACATTGCCTCAGCATTCTGACTCTTCACACCCTTTCTGTAGAGCTGAGCAGCCTCCTTGTAGTTTCTCTTGACGTCAACTCCATCCCGAAGCTTGTGGGCTCGGTAAATATCTGCAAGCGGATTTGAACGGTCATCCCAGTCAAAAAAGATTCTGTCCATGCAATGCTGTACAATAGGAGAGAGTCTTGTGGCACCTGGGAGGTAACTGGGTTGCAGGCTTGGTGGAAATGTCTTTGAGCTGGGATCAAAGTCGTCAAAGCCATCAGGCGTTGTGCCCCGACTACCCAGTCCCGATGATGACGACATGCGCTCAAACTCGATTAGCCGTAAATCGCATGTTTTACGTTCCTTTTTAATCTCTTCCATGTCCGGTTCTAGATCCAGAGCTTGATCTAGAAATTTGGCTGCTTTCTTCAACTTTCCAATTTCAACGTACGCTTTTCCCACTCGGTAATGGGCTAAACCCCAAGCTGGTCTCAAGTTTAATGCTTGCTTAGCATCTTTTAGGGCCAGATAAGCAATCTCTTTTCTTTTCTCAGAGTTGTTGGTGATACTACTTGCTTTCCTGAGATATGCTTCTGAACGACTAGCGTACAGCACACCCAGTTCCATTTCTGGTAAACCATACAGAGAAATAGCGGTGGTGAGAGATTGGAGTGCTTGATCGATTTTATTTACTCTGGAGGAATTTAATGCAGACTTGGCTTCATCCTTTAGTCGTCTTGCTTCTGAAATATGCTCTGGACTGAACAGAGAAATAGCGGTGGTGAGAGATTGGAGTGCTTGATCGATTTTATTTACTCTGGAGGAATTTAATGCAGACTTGGCTTCATCCTTTAGTCGTCTTGCTTCTGAAATATGTTCTGGACTGAGTGGCCGTTGGTCATCATCATTCGTCATAATACTACTGGACAGAAGGGAGTCCTCGCTAATACTCGGAGTCAATTTCAGCTCTTCCAATTGCTTTTCAGACTCTCCGAAAGAAACTAGAATTTTCTCAATCTCATCCCAATAATCGACAAAACTCATCATCATCCAGGTTTTTTCGCTGATGGTGAGTTGCCTTGTCCCGGAAGGAAATTAGCTGCTCCAGCCTCTTATTTTCGTCTTCTACTTCACTTTTCATATTTTCTGGTACGTTGAACTGGGTCTTTTGAAGAATGCGGCTGAGCATGGTAAAATCCCAATTGTTTATATCACCTTCCGCAAGTGTCAGCTTGTGAAGGCGACCGCAATTCTGGTATACGTGAGAGCCCAGCCCATTCACAAAGTCTTGGCCAAATTTGGGGGAATCTGACCATTCCGTGCTTTCACTCAGTTTCCAGCGTCGACGGAACAGTTTCCGGAGAAGAGTGCATGCTCTTCGCAATATGAGCACCTCTAAACGCACCCAATCGTGGCAATCAGAATTGCCCATTTTCACTCCTGGAAGAGGAAAGAGAATAATTTTTAGAAAACATTATTTCCTACAAAATAATTTACTCCTGCTTTACGTTCAACTACAAATAAACTGATTTCTTTAAAACAGATTTAGCAAAAATAGAATGGTCAAAATTTAAAATTCTTTCTCTAATCCCCTCTTCAACTCGCTCTCTTTTTCTCGCTATCGTTCTCTCACACTTGCTTACGTACACACACCAACAAACTAACGTGCACTCAATCAGACATGTCAGTCCATTCTATTTTCCTGATAGATAACCCAAAAAATAATGCTGAAAATAAGCAAACCTCTCAACCTAATGTGAGAACTGACATGTTTGTCAAAAATATAACAGCATGAAAGAACACAGAAATAGGATTATTATATTCATTCAACGCTGACACGTGAAGTATGCAAAAGGGAAAAAATAGTTCACTTCACAAAAATGCTTCACATTCCGCATATTTAGGTATACAGAAAATGTCCATAAAATTGAACACGTATGCATTCACACAAAAAGTCTTTATTAATCCCACACATTCATATCATTCAAGAGTTTTCAAGTGTGTTTTGATAAGCATTATAATCAAATCATCATCATAAAAACAGAATCATTAATTTGATTAAAATAGAGACACTCCGCATGTATTCGCAAACAGTAATTAATACATATTTTTTTAGCAAACCTTATTTTCCAGTAGTTCTCTTTCGGTTCAATGCCAACAACTACACATACACCGGCTGGCTTATCAATTTATTCCAAAAAAAATATTGAACAAGTTAAATTTTTACAAAGTTCTGCTGCAATATTATCTCTATATGCAAGAAAACTGTCTTCTTTATCTTTGTTTATTTTTTTGTAGCTTTTCCGATGTGTGGGAACTTTTAGTTGTTCTTTTCGCGTCACTCACTCCAGTATATATCTGCTTATTTCCAGTTTTAGTCACCACTTATTACTCACCGCTTTACAAAGTCACTTTTATTTTTCTAGCTGCAACAAGAAATTCCCAATAAAAATTTTACGCTTCTTCCTTGACCATCATCTCTTCTCTCCTCGGATTCTCATAAGATACTAAACGCTTTCATCCTGTTTGCTACCGAAGGTTATATGAATGCTCGACTCGATCGCTTGCCAGTTGCCGCATATGTAGAAACCGCAACAGCACTAGCAGCAGAGAAAAATAGACAGTTGAATGGTGTGATGCCAAAATGCCACCTTGCCGTCATATAACATGCCTACATTGTTTGTGTTGCGAACTCATCATCGCAACATTTGCAACACAATTCGCAACCACCAACACCACCATCATCAATACGATACTACAAAAACTGCGCTGCGTTGTACTTGCAATAATAAGGGTGGAAATAACAAGTAAGCAAATAATATATGGAACGTGTGGAAGTGCAAACTTTTTCTTAACAAATTTAGAGTTGTTGTAGGCTATACAGATTTACAAAAGCGATGACATGCTAAACAAACATTACTTTTGAGTAATTCACCAAGAATTTTGAATATGAAGATGATGATGGCGACGACGACGATAAACAAACCAGCTAGTCACTATCCAATATTTTTTCCATGTAGTCAAAAAAATGTATTTGCGCAAATACATTTTTAGGTTGTGGGTGAAGAGATTTTCAAAAGAAGAAAAAAAACAGTGGTAGTTCCTTCCACAGGTAAATATAGATTTTTTTTCGAATAAAATGATGTAACAAATGTAAACATTCACAATTATTACTGCCCACGGGAGGGCATGGAGAAAATGGAGAATGAGAGTGTTTTTCTCAAGTATTCAAGTATAAAATAAACTCCTCTGGAGTGCTATCAAGTTAATGCGATTGCGTAAAAGGCTTTGAATTTAATGTACCCCTTATAGCAGCAATAAAAAAAGAGGTTTAAAGGATGTAACCACAATAAGTGGAGAGAGATTTTTTTTTCAAGTATTGGGAAACGATGACAGGTTTTGTACCATTGTTTCAGTTTCAACAATATTTTATTTGCAATGACTTCACTCTTATATCTTCAATATAGCCATTATGTCATTCATTTAAACTTCTTTTTTGATGAAACGTTTGAATGTATCTAATACATGAGTATTGGGTACTATACAGTATACATACTAAACTTTTATAGAAAAATGTACAATTTTAACTTTTTTTGCAAAATCAATAAACTTTTATTGATTGATAAGAAAGATTATTATGACAAATAGGAAAAGTATTTATACTAAATTTATGCCAAAAACGTTTGCTAGGTACGTTTGTTTATGGGTAAGTTGTAAATATAAAGGGCAATTACAGGAAACTCTCAGCTAGCTTCTTGTAAAAGTCAAGTCACGACGACGTGCCCCATGCCAGCTTGTAAATATGTGTGTGTACATACATACATCATGGTCCATGCATGACACTGCTTCATGCAAGCTCATTATATAAATTTTTATTCCGTACGTGTGGTAGTACTTCAATGCGCATTATAAATTCAGAAACCGTGTATATCTACACATAAAATAATAACTTAATTTCTAATACGAAGTTTTAACTGATATTTATGTAGGTATATAATGATGCTTTTTTAATTGGTCGCAAGCAAGCAAGCTCGCATCATTTTCATATCTTGGCAATTTTGCGCTGGTACTACGCTTTGTCTATATAACGCTAATGGTTTAATAGAGGAGTCACCTTGCACGCATTTGGCAATTCAAGTTTTGTTTGGTGCATTTTCTTTTACACATGTAAACTCACACACTCAAAAAAAGAATATTTTACAAGAAGCAGCAGGCAGTCATTATTATTATAACTATAACCATGCTCAGCGCATCATCATCATCATCGGTCGTCCTCTTCTCCGACAGACCGTACTTGTTATGGCATAAATGCGTCCTCATTTTAATTTAATCATGTAGCTGATTTACAAGCACATGCCAACACATTAAGTAGGCTGAATTAAACATTAGCATAGGATATTTTTCACCATTATTATTATTGTTTTGATGTGTGCCCTGGCGTTTTTTAAAGTCAGCCAGCGTTGTGCTGACATTTTATACATGAAAGTTGAAATACAACTGCACACTAGATATATTGGACTCTGGACAGAACAGGGTATGAAAATTAGACGAGAATTAGTTGAGTTGAAAGATTTTTATTACAGAATTGTTTTGTTTTGGTGATGTACGTGATACGGATGAGTGAAACTAGAGATGAGTGAAATAATTTATATTTGTGATGAGAGAATATGATGGCAACAACATCCGTTCGCTGGGTTATGTATGAACTAGAAAAAACTAAAAAGAATCTTACAATTTTTAAAAGCACCAGCCTCATCAGCAATAAAGAATTTTTTTTGAGTATGACATAAAAGGATGGAAATGGTGATGACGTTAACCATTATAGTCCATAAAGTCATTGCATTATTATTGCTATGTGTGGATGATCAAAGATAATCATGACTCATTTTTTTACTTGTGCTAATTATGCACATTCTCTGCTGGCGTTTCGTTTCGTTGCTGTCATGTCACAGCACAAAATGCTCGCTAAACTTTATTCAATTCATTCATCTACAGTAGTAATAGTAGTAGGAGTAGTAGTGTCCAGTAGCGCAAATATTTAATCATTCTCATGGGGAGTTACTGGAGTAGTTGTGGTGTTTTTGAAGAGTCATCTTGAGCAAAAAAAACTAAATGTTTTACACACTTGAAAGCATTTGATAATGAAAGTGTACTTTTGTATATGATGTAACGTTGTTGGTGTGCAGAAGAGCACTTTCAAAACATTTCTTCTTTCAAGGTGGGTGTTCCTTTCTACATTCTTCCAGCCAGGCAAACGTTGTCATAATGTATGCTCATACCTACCTGGTGACAAGTATATAATTAATTTTTTGTTGAACATTTTTTTTGTACAAAATTGTCGTCATCTTTATCATTGTTATTTTTGCTGGTCGGACTGGAAATACATGAAAGCGTCACATGTCGCCAACAATTTAGTCTTTTTATGTGATGATGAGAGAAGACAATGCCAAGGAAAGAGATGACAAGATGTAAAAAATGTACATATGGATTTTTCAGACTGATTGACAATGAATAATGTAATGCGAACAAAATGTTATGCATTCACAAGGATTGCCTAGTAGAACAGAACAAAACCTCACATCATAATTCGCGAGCAACATAACAATCAGAAGAGGAAGGAAAGAGCCACAAACGTTCCCTGCTGTTGTTGTTGGCACCAGCACAAGTTTACCATCACGAAATGGTAATTGGTGAGCTGCAAATGTCTCCAAAACTTCACACACTCGGTCAGTCAGTCCTGCATCATTCATTACATTATTAGAACCTTGCAATCAATTGAAACAATTTACTTGTCGCATAAAAAGGAACCTCCAGGCAAAAAAGTTTAAAAAAAAGTAGGTTACGACTGCAGCTATTCATATCAATAATTATTATCATCAACTTTTTTTGATTTTTTGGCAACAAAGTAAGTACATAGGTAAAATGCTTTTGTTGTAGAGATTTTCACAAAATGGTACATGAAGACAATACAATATTCTAGTGTATTCGCTCCAAATGCATTTTTTTTTGCAGAAAATGGTATGCACTTATACGAAACAAGCTACATACCTAAGACTAGTTTGTTAACTGATTTTTTCTTCCATCATTGCATGACGATGAGAGCAAAACTGACAGATTTTGACAAGTTGTCGTCGTTGGGGTCATCATGATGCTGCTGCTCCCTTACATTACTATACTTAATTACTATATGCTGCTGTAGTAAGTACCATACAGTTAGCTCCGTTTAGCCTCACCTTACATAATCATGAAATGCTACTGCCACCGGAGTTCTATTCTATAATCAATTAGCATGAAGGATCAGTTCAATCTTGTGATTCACTTGCAGATTTTTTTCTCCCTCTGGCACTGGTAAATGGGAAAGTTGAATGGTTTCAATTATTCTTGCCTGGCCGGCCACACAGCAAAGATGCTTTGTAACGTAATGTATTATGCTACAACTGCATGCAAAAACGAAGTGTTCACTTGTAACCACAGCCTTTTAACAATAATTTCATTTTGATTGATTGACTTGACGTGAAATGTAAAACATCTGAACTACGTAAGCAGACATTTTAGATCAGGTTACTGCTGCTGCTAATATAAACAAGGAGACGACTATATGTACAACTGATTTTTGAAATAAAAATATATCTGCTGCAACATATGAGCTTAAAAATACAAAAGAAACTAGCAAACATTTCAGTGAAATCAGTTCTATTTCTGTTTCAATTCAAAAAAAATCTGTCAGAAAAACCATAATATGAAATATGGAACCGAACGTACCGTGGGGAAGACACACAATGCGCACCACCTGCGGAGCCATGTTCCAGTAGGTTTCTTTTGTTGTTCAGCGGTACCATATCCGTAGTTTTCATGACATATAGTCCATGTACCAAAAAACCCAACCCCTGCCATCACAGGAAATGGCACAAAAATTGGTGCAATACCTGCTGAAATAAAGTTTTATTTTATTTTACTAATGGACTTTGTCAGCACGAACATGCACAAGAAAAAATATCCAGAGTCTAATTCTAATTTCTATAAATTGCGCAGCGTCAGTGTTGATGATGATGATACTACTACTATGATTATTATGAAGAGCCGAACAAACCTCTCTTGTAATGACAACGCTGTACTACGTACAACGAGCAAGTAAATTGGAATGTAAAAACGCAGTCGGCAAAAGGAACAAGTGTTCCTATTCATGTTTTTTTGCGTGTACCAAAAGTAATATAATAATAGCGTCATCTCATCATCATCTAATAATTTAAATGAGATCGTGCTCTATTATACAATGCAATAACAAGAGAGATGATTGATGCGATGGCAAAAAAAAAGAGAAGAGGAGCAACAAAAGTGGGCCGTTTTATGGAAAATGACAGTGAAATGAAAGTTTCTTTCCTTCTTACAACAAAAATGAATTTCAACATCATCGTCGTCAGAAACAACTTTACTTTAATCTTTGCTGCATAAAAAATTGTAAATTGAGTTTTTTTGCTGGATAAAATGACGATGTTTATCTTTATAATAATGAGAGTCTCAGCAGCGTAAACCACTACGATCACCACACAGGATGTGATAAGGACAAATTGGATTAGTGGAATAAGTAAAAAAAATACGAAATTGTTTTGATTTTCTTTTTAGGTACCAATTTACCTTCTAAAACATAATGCTTCTTCGTTAAAGTTTCATGTAAATATGCACATGTGGCTTTGATGATCTGAAGACAAAATTGTCTATTTAGACTATGTACAGTTGTCTTACTGGAACAGGAAGAGTGCTGTTATTACCATTACCATCCTATCTTTATTTATCTTAATTTTAAAATTTTAATTTTACGGCAATTGGCTAGACGTCTTACCTTATTAAGTAAGGTCGTACAGAGGTTCCTCTTATTGATCACAATTATCACAAAAACGTTTTTGAGGAAACTCACACAGGTCGTATTTAAAATGTAGATTGAAATTTAAAATTTTAAAAAATCTTTCTGCCTTCTTGTGTAGCTACACTGATGATAAATAATGTACCTACGCAAACCTGACATATGTCAGTAAAATGATTTNAAAATTTTAAAAAATCTTTCTGCCTTCTTGTGTAGCTACACTGATGATAAATAATGTACCTACGCAAACCTGACATATGTCAGTAAAATGATTTTCACTTTGAAAGGCAAGATAGCAATAATAGCAGGCTAAAACCATGTTTTCGGTGATGTGCGCTACACAATTTCATACACCTTATCTTGTTTTTTTTTCTCTCTCACAACGATCAAATATTCATCGTGAGTATCACAATCACCAGTAATCTGTTAACCGCAAAGATAAAACCACAAAAAAGTTATTGATGGATTTTACCTGGTTTATTAGGAGGGGTAAAATAACACACACCTGAATATAGCTTATGTGTATATTTCTTTCAGTATTATCGCTGTATATCACATCTTGATAACCTGTGTTGAAAATAAATTATCAGCACATGAATATGGTGAATAGCACAAATGTGCGTCCGGTGTCTAACTAACGATTCAATCCAAATCCAGTAAAAATAAATTTCAGCATTTTCATCATTCATTCGTGTGTGTGTGTGTAAGTATGTATGGATGTAAAAAGGACGCCATAAAATAATATAACGCAGCATAGTACAAAATGCAGCACAGAGAACCAAAAATCAAGTACAAAAGACTTGTTAACAATGTAAACTCGTTGTAAATAGAATAAGTAAAAAAAAGTGGAGAATAATAGAAGAACAAAGTAAGGACATTCGCCTATAGACTAGATGCTGATAATAATGATGTGATAAAGTTAATTGAAAATGATTGCATACAAATAGCTGGCCACCACCGTTGGTCAACATATTATGCTATAAAATGACTAATCATGCATACTGCAGTCTGCAGAAGAGAGTGAAGGGATCTCTTTTGTATTTAACTATATTATTGATGATGATGATGAAGTGAAGTCGGCATAGGTATTTTATGTACTACTCATCGTGCTCACTCGTAAATACATCATGTTAAGAAGTTAATTTAACGACAATAATAACAACATAATACGCATTTTAGTACTTTTATGGGTATATCAAAAGACTCAAAGCTAATTTATTCCAAAACATGTGGACAAAGTATTTTAGTCCGTCAAGTAGAGTAATACAAAGCGTGTGGTAATCGTTTACTGAAACAATCATGATAACAATTTTGTTTTATTATTACACACATACACATTGTTGAAGAATATCATTATATAAACATAGCTAGCACACTTACCTTCAGAATCAGAGAGATTTTCTTATCTCAACTCAGATCAGCACAACAACAGTGCCTCGTTCATGGACAAAACTTATGGCGTCTTGCAATGCCCTGGAAAATAGGTGTGTGCAGCAGCAGAAGTCTATAGTCAACGCAGCGGATTCCTCTTGGCATAAGCATAAATAAACCAATATTTTTTGTAACAGGTATAAAAATAAGTTAATCGTGAGAAGTGAGAATTGTAGACTGTACGATACTCATACACGCAATTCATTCAATCATTAAGAATACCTATGCCTCTTACAAGAATAACATTCCAAATGGGCAGTGCATGATGATGACAAGGTGAGGTGAAGAAGAAATCTCTTTTTATGAACAATAATAAACCATGTAAGCCATAAACAAGGAGTACTTAATCAATATAGGTAGATAATTAAAAATCATAGATCAGTTGATACCATATGTAATAATGATTTGAAAATTTAAAGTTGATAACCTGTTGAAATGGGTATCTAATTTTTCAAGGTAACGTCACCAGAACAATAGTGATCAAAGATTGCACGTTTGATATTGATAAGTTACATGCCCTATACAACCATACCTGCTTTTACATATTGGTTGTCATTGACCGATTGGGTTAAATAATGATCTTGACCGGGCTACAGTAATCAGTACTTGGTTGCCGAAAAATGAATTTTAAAATTTGAAACTATTCTAAAATTATCCGGTATACAACCGTCAGGACAGTCAAACAGACTGACAAAGTGAAAATATTTAGAACTTGCTTCACACTCCTTAATAAACAACTTTTATCATTACATTTATAAAAAGAATTTAAATGATTGTATGATGTGATTCTTGATAGGATCACTAAATTCTAGGTTCAGTACGATGTTTCATAAAAAAATATCTGTCATGGACTATTA